>VDFB02332018.1:0-161257 GCA_007258455.2 Sequoia sempervirens
CTCCATGGCCATGATACTCCATCTTATTCATCTCCTAATATCCCTCCTTGATGTAAAGATGATGTGTTGGTGTTAGAAGATACCCCTATTAAAAATCATGACACCCTTGATCATCCCTTCCCTAATGTCCCTATCTTATGGGAGGATCTATTTGACAACCATAGTGGTTCTTCTCTTGATACCTCCTCCACTTGTGATAAAGCTTCTTTCCAAACCTCAAACTTAGATGAACATATTACAAGATCTCCTTGTATGGTAGATAATATGGACCAAGAGAATGAGACCTTAATGGTATTGGACACTCACCTAGCACTCTCTACTCCTCATTCCTTTCTTAATACTTCCATCATTGATCATTCCCCTATTGGAAATGAAGTTATTTTAGATGACCCAAGCCCTACTGGTCAAGAATATGTGGCTTGTTCTTCTTCTTCAAACTCTCCTCCTAGGGAGAATATCCTAGCATTGGACTATGGAAAACAAGTGGTTCTTGATTGCCCTTTCTTTGAGATACGTCAAAACAAGCATGCTGAGGATATGGATGCACAAGTGTCCATTCGATCCCCTTTAATCAATGAACCTCATACATATCCTGTAGGACATCTTGATAATTCCCTCATTCTTCACCACCCTTCATTCAACCTCAATAATCTCACATCATCCTTACGAAATAGTGGTCTTGAATATCATCCTTCCCACAATGTTCAAACAGTCATCTCGCACAATACTTATGATTTGAATTCATGAGATTTTGTATCCTTCTATAATGAAGACAAAAAACTCTCACAATCTATTGATTCTTGTGTAAGTATGACACTTAAACAAGATGTATCTTTGACCCAATCACACAACCACCTTATCCTCTTGATCAAGAAGGTATATTGACAAGACTTCTTCATGATAACTTGATCACTCTCCCTCCACAAACTAGTAATAAGTTTTACGAAAAGACTTCATTTTGTGCATACCATAGAGTTCATGGTCACACCACTAATGAATGTTATGCCTTGAGTCATAAAATGCAATATTTTCAGGAGTTTTGTATGCTTCCCTATGTGGGGGCATCCAATTCCTCTAATTGCTATTAATTTTCACTCTATCATAAATTTCATCAATCCTTTTGGCTCACCTTTGTCCTACACTCAATGGGGGAAAGTGGTCTTGTAGCCTTATCCTCGTATGTCACTTTTTGTTGCCTTCTTTGCCTAGTCGTTAACTTTTCATGAACAAATAAAACCAAGCTTGGGATGTGGATGGCATGCCTTAAGTTGGCTAGCATATGACATACTTTTCTCTTTCATGATGTAGCTTCTTGCAAAAATATGACTTGGCATAGGGAATTTTGCATAATCTCTCATGTTTTCTTCTTTCTTTTTCTTCTACTTTAAAGCAATTTCTCACAAAAATGGTGTTAGCAACAACTTTAAAGTGGGGAAATACATCACCACTCAAATTTCATTGTGTGATTTTATTTTTCTTGCAATTCCCTCTCTTAGAAGCGTTTGGTACAATGTTTCCCATGATGAAATTATTTGAAGGTCTCTTGGAGACATTGAACATGATGTTCCCTAAGATGATACAATTGCATGAATCAAACAAAATCCCTTTGAATATATTTTACATTTTCTTTGCATTTTTTCCACCTTGCATAATGCAACTTGCATGACTATGGTACTTTCTCTTTTTAGCATTTTTCTTTGTGGCGCCTTGTTAAACTTATCAAGCAGTATAGCTTTAACATGGATAAGCAGGAAGCCCAACTAGTGGCATGAATTTTACCCATAGCTACTTTTGTGTTTGTAAGTGCATACCAACTAGCATATGTTTCTCACCTTTTTCTTTTTTTAGGCCTTCTCACCTTGCGGACAACTAGTTTTGTGACCCTAGAGTGAGTACATATTTTTCATCTTGTCTCTCTTTCTATCTTGCCTTTGTATGATTTTGTATCTTGGGGGTTTAACGTACATGTGGATCTCTCTTGATTGTCTACTTTAGTGTGAGTTTGAAATATGTTCATCCTCTCACAAAAGTGGGGGCTAAATATGTTGTATAAAGATGGACCCTTTGCTTGATATGGATTATTTCATGATTAAATTGAGTAAAACAAGGCCTTAATCTAGTGTTGTGAAGTATTTTATGCATCCACACTAGGTCTTGGACCCTTGCAAATTAAATAAAATGTATTGAATGATGTCTTGTTAAGGTATTGTGAAGTGTTGTAAGACATTGAACTACACTCTTCTAGAATCTTTTTATTATAATTCATTTAAATATTCCCTTTTATTCATTATTAAGTCTTATTTTAAAGTGTTGTAGAGTCTTATAACAAGCTATCACACTTTTCTAAGCTCATATCCTTATTTACACCTTTCTTATGACTTATCTGACCCCTTTATGCCCTCACATGACTTAATTAAGTGTATTTTTGAATGTAAACCCAACAAATAACATTAAATACAACATTATTCCCAACACTTGTTTTTAGGTCCCAGGTAGGACCCATTCACCATGGGTGGAGAATGAGTCCCCCTTGGCCCCAAACTCAAAATATTTTTAAATTCTTTTCGGGTTTTTATTTAAAAATCACTTGATGTCGGGTTGTGATGAGGTATGAATGGTAAGGCACATAATTGTATAAATAAGTGCTTTTCCCTCATTTTGAAATCTCCTCTTCAATTCATAGTATTCTTCTAATCTCCCATATTATATCATCTTTTTCATCATCTCTAATCTCTTATTCACCTTTTAATCAATTTTCTATCAAGCAACTTAAAGCATTAAAAGATCAATTCTCAGACTTTCAAGGGTTGCTTCTACATGTTTTTTTGCAGGATTTTAAGATCAATCATCATGGAAAGGTAATCTATTCCCTTATTTCATGTCTCATTCCTTTCTTTCAACAATTTGGTTTAATTACCTAAATGGGGTTTGACTAAGGCAAACCCCTATGCCTTAACAATCAACATTTCTTCTTCTCTTCTTGTGTGTTTGCAGATTTAGGTCCTTTGGAAGCTTGGAAATAATTGAAGATCAAGTTGAAAATTCATTCAATTCTTCTTCTCTTCATCCAATTCAAGACATCAACAAAAAGTCACTTTTAGACTTGAATCCAATAGTTTCAGAAGTGGAGACTTGTAGTAGACAAAATTGCAGATCTAACTCCATAAAATTTTCCTTTGATTTACTAGATTTCTATAGGTGGAATGATTCACCACCTGTGGCAAATGAGTCCCACCTATAGGCCTGCAAATTTATTTTCTCAGATTTTAGTCCTTGGTAGTTAGAAATAGGTTTCCAAAAGTTTTTACTTGTAGCAAGACTAATTCTCCATGCATGGCGAATGATTCCATTTAATTCATTTTAGCAATACACAATGTGTTTTCAAACAAGTCTTATTTCTTAGATTTTGCATGCTTAATCATTCAATTGTTTAGCTTAATTGCATTCATATCATTACATTTAGCTCATACAACATCACACACAATCTAATTTGAATGAACTAGTAAGCATTTAGATACACAATGTGTTTTCAAACAAGTCTTATTTCTTAGATTTTGCATGCTTAATCATTCAATTGTTTAGCTTAATTGCATTCATATCATTACATTTAGCTCATACAACATCACACACAATCTAATTTGAATGAACTAGTAAGCATTTTTGGATCTAATCTCTCTCTTTTTAGATGAAAAACCCTATGAGAATTAGAGAGTCCATTAGGTTCAAAAATCTACGGTTCAATTATGTTTGTACATTCTAGTCTTTTCTCTCATGCTCCTCGAAGTCCTTCCTAGGCTTTTCCACAGCCTCAGCCTCAGCCTACTCTTCCAAATCGAACCTCTATTGCAATCTCTTTGCTCACCGCCTTCCTCTTGAGCTTTTTCATATTTTTCCGCCTCTTTGAAGTCGTCAACTTAACTAATTTGAGATTACTTTATTTATTATATGCATTCATTTAATCTAAATAATGAATTTTTGTTCAAATACTTGTATCATGTTTTTGTATTTATAATGCAACTGTAACAACATGATATATTGAATGCACATACACATATTTCTTATGTGCAACTTTCATAGCTTGTTTCTCTGTGTTTTTCTAGTTCTGTTAACCATTGAATTTACCCCCACTCAGGCCTGCTTAGCTTGCTGCCTTGTTTATTGCAGTATAAATATTAGATAAGTGAATGATTGAAATTCTTGTTGTGGTACAGTTAAAGCAAAATTCAAATTTGTTACGGTGGTAAGGTGTTTTTGTTACAGGTGAGAAACATCCAGTCGACTCCCAGTTGTATGGTACTATGTGGCATATCCGAGCCAAAATTGTACTCTGAATAATGGGAGTAGTCTTTTGTACAGTGGTTTTAGTGTAAGATGGGAGTGTTGAAATAACCGATTTGTGCTCCACATCTTTCCATAAATGATAATGTGGATATCTGTTGAGTCACCATAAATATCCATTTCCCCTCAATAATCACGTTACTTTAATCTCTCGTATATTTGCTCTAAACCTTCGATGGGCTGGCATCAATTTTAGTAGCGATTTGTTTATGCATTGTAGAGATAAAGTGAGGTGTTCGCAAAAACAGTGAATATCAGCCTTTTCTGTAATCTTTCTAACTCAATTCAAGTTTCAAACCTGGCTGTTACGTGTCCTGTGGCGATGTGGTTGTTCTATGTATAGTTTGTTATAGCGTACCAACAGTGTGTTGGATTATCTCCTATGTCAATTATTCAGGTTTAAAGCTGAGCAATTGTGCTTCCTTTGTTAATGTGGTTGTCATAGTCATATCTGGTTTATTGGGCTGTGGTCTATGGCTGTACAATGCTAGGGATGCCTATAAGTTTTAACAATATTTCCCTCTACCACTTAGTTGCAGTGGGCACAAAAAATGGAGAGTCAGGTACAACTTGATTTTATGTCGAGATGCAAAAATTCAGAACAAATTATCTTTTCTATTCTGAATAGTGTTACCTATTTTGCAGATAAAATCAGTTCCCTAAAATATATACCGAATCCCTAGTGTTATGTTAAATCATGATATATTATATTATATTATTTTTAGTTATTAATACAATATATTATTTATATGTTATATGCTATAGTTATATTTTATTAATAATTCTATTATAAAATATTATAGAAATTAAAAATATATATAATTATTTTATTCTATTTACAAAATAAAAAATTACATATAATATTTTATAGATTATATTATATTGTATTGTATTATTTTTAGTTATTAATACAATACATTATTTATATATTATAGTTATATTTTATTAATGATTCTATTATATAGGTATATTATAGAAATAAAAAAATATTATAATTATTTTATTCTATTTACTAAATAAAAAATACATCTAATATTTTATTATAATATATATTATTAGAAATGTTTATTTTTGGTGTTTCTTTGCCACCTTTGATCAATGGTATCTCTTCCATCAAACTTGGAAATTTGAATTAAACAATCTATTAAAAACACATGAATTCCAATTTTTTTCATCTTTTGTTCTAATATGTTACATACAAACAATATGGCTAATAATAGTTTGCATTAGATTTTTTCCATGGCAATATGTTTTAGATTGTATGAACTATTCCCTATTTCAACCAATATGACTACACAAAATCAAATACAGTCATACAAATTTTCGGTGTACCACATTACACACCAAAAGTGCAATAGCTAGTTAATAAATATAGTCAAAGGTACAATCAATTGTCTACATAGACATTACTAGATATTACAACTACGAATGAGGAGAGAAGAGAGAAGCAAAACAGTGAAATTTTGGGAAAGATTCAGATCATGACACTAATAGTGGGTGCCTTGAAGGATGCAAACATATTCCCATCAATTCTTAACGTATAGGAAGTTTACACGAAAAATAATAAAATTAGTTGAAGGGAAGGAGGGAGAAGGCAGTTGGAATGGTAAATTGTGTGCATTGAATAACGTGGAACAAAATAGATGGAGTGAAAGGTAGAAATGGACGAAAGGTCCAACAAGTTGCTAAGTTATTAGATTGAATACGAGCAAACATGATCATAAGTGAAAGGAGAATTGTATATATATTAATTATGTTAATTGTTTTTTTAATAGAAATAAGTAAGATTATATAAATGTTGGTATTTCAGTTTTTATATGGTGGATTGTAATAATTTTTTTTATTTTAATGTGTATTTTTATTGTAGGTTATAAGTAAGTTAAAGTTAGATAAAGTACAATTGTGAAAATTATATGTATTGTATTTGCTCTCTTTGTTTTCTACTCATTTTGATTGGATTAATTTTTACAACTATTAATGTATAAGCCTACTTTTGCACTAAGAGTTAGTACATTCCATAGATCTAGTTTGATTCTTCGACCACACATCCTTGTGAATCAATCTTGTTCCTAAATTTACCCATTTATTTATATTGTCAATATTTGTAGTGTCTGAGATTTTTTCAGTTTCAAAAGACTAATTAGACCCATGATGCGCCCCTCAAACTAGCCATTGAAAGTCTACTTAGAGTGTGAAACATTTGAAATATGAACTATAAAAATACACAAGCACTAATTCATTTTAACTTATTAGATATTGTTAAGAGGTCTTATTTTCTAATTTATGTGTTATCATTCAAGGAATACAATGCCACATCAACATTTCCATAAATAGTGACAAATAGAAATATTGTACATTTTTGTTTTTATCTTTTAATATTTTTAGTGAGCTATTGAATTGGTCTACCTAGAGTTTAATAAGGAGAATATGACCTTCATTTAACAAGTTCCTTAGTATTCTTTGATATCTCAATATTACTATTTTAGATATTAACAAAGATAGGTAAACTTTTTCTTAGATCACAAAATATATCACATCAATTTCACACAACATATTCATTCTATCTATATAAATTTATTATTTATCGCATGGTAGACTTCAAAATAAATTATCATTATAATTTCAATTTACACCTCAAAATAAATATCTCACTACATAACCAAATCTAATAGTAAAAGAGATCTCAAGTTCCAGACTATAGACTTAAAATTAAATAATCTTAATTTATTTTTTTCATTTTAAAAAATTACTTTTATCTATTTACAAATTATGAGAATGATTTTTTATTTTCCTTTACAATCATGAACCGATATAACAATATTACTTTTGTGAAAAAAAAGTTTGCTACGATGACCAAGTAGTTAATATTATAAGATCTTTACCCCAAATTTAAATATTAATATATATTTATTTGTATAAGTGTGTGTTCTTTAAAGGGAAAGTCAACTTCCTTCTCTTAATCTCCATGTTGGCGCATTGATCAAAGAACAATTTTTTTCCACAACCCGAAGATTAGAAAATGGTAGAAGTTTTAGGTTGGTTAACACGGGGTGGGATGGAATTTAAAAAATAATCTAGCGTCATTTCCAATGAAAAATATCAGAGGACTATTATCCCTCATATTAATGATTTAGATTTAATCAAAATATTGAAATCTAATTAATATAGAATCAGGTCTGGATATAGGATATTTATAAGAAATTAATGAAAAATAAAAGCATTGTGACTAGAAACTATAAGTATAAATCTGGTCATAGATATATGATAAAGAGGATTACAGAAAAATATTTATATTCTTACGAATAGAGTGGCATCATATTGACTATTTCATTTAGCTTAGTTTATCTTGTGTGAATTGATTTGTTATTAGTATAATCTTTAGAGATTTGTACTGTTATTTTTTTTAATATATTTGGGATTGTTCATAAAAATACATTATGTTTTGTTCAGGCCCGGATATTCCTCTCTTGATTCTCATTATTTCTTAGTGTATAGTTGTCAAAAGAACTATACTTTGGGACAAGATTGTTGGATAATTAGATCGTGAGTGATAGCCTAATGACTATGAGGTAGTGGAAAATTGGGAAAGATTCAGACCACGACATTAATGGTGGGCACTTAAATGATGCGAAGAACTTAAGACAGCTAAGATGATTGCAGCTTCCCGCATGAGATTTGAGAAGTGGAAAATTGGTACGAGAATAAGTTGTACATCACAACATTAATATTGGGTACAGTGAACGAGGCAACTAAATATTTCCGTCAGTTCTCAGCATTCATGGAGTTAGATATGAAACCGAATAAAATCAGTTTCACTTGAATTGGTTGAGGGAGTTGGAATTGGGAGGCCGTCTAAAAATGACATTTATTTTTTGAATTTTAAAAATTAAAAATTATGAAATAATAATTTTTTTATTTCTCAAATTAAAATAATATAAGAAATTAACCATTTTAGAAAAAAAACTTATGCTAAATTAAATTTTTTTAATTGAAAAATATTTCAATACTCTATATTATATGCCTTGAAAATATTACAAGTACTTAGATAAATATTATTTCGATTTTAAATCTATCACTTAATCATAAGAATATGCAGCAAAGCAAAAGATTTTTCATAAAGTTCAAAGAATTCATTGCATTTCCAAGCATACTGGATCCAAATGTGTTGTGCTTCAAAATATTGACGAACCAAATGGAAAGAAAACTTAGGCTGAACGCTGAAACTTCCAGAGACGGGCTGACTCAAAAGCTAGCTAGATGAGAGCCAAGCAATTGCAAGAAACAGGCAAAGAACAAACGGAGAAGATAAATAACATGATGGTAAGGAATAATGCACGAATTCAAGTCGAATCTGTATTGTCGAGGCGTCTCCTCTCATAGTGTATCACAATATTTGTGTAATCTGAGCTGTGGATAGACTAAAGAAGTGATATCGTGCAGGGGCTTTTTCAACATTTCGGACAAATGATTGATAAATGTCCAGGTAAAATTAGTCTCCTTTAACAGAGTTATTCTCTTTACAGCAAATTTTCAGCAATCAGAGTGCTACTAACAATATTTTACAAAAATCCATAATCACTGGCAGAATAAATATTGCTTAAAAAAGTAGAAATACCATAATCTTTTGAAATTTTTTGAAAACAGTTATAATTTTGTGCTAGTTGCAGTGCAAACAATTATAATTGTCATTTGATAGGAAACAGCTCTAAATGTTAACTGGCACATTCTAGGTTACCCCTTATTAACTTCATCGTAGTAAAATTATGTTCAGAGAAAATAAGAGAACCAGAATTTGTAGCAGACTTAGCTATTTTGCATAAAATTGTGATAGAAATGGATTGTTCCAAAATCTATTGGAGTCGGAGATATCGGCTGCTCTAAAATAGCGGGAAAAGGTCCTATCCAGGATATTTATCAAATAGCAAAAATATCTTGAGATCTGATTCTCAAAGTGCCGCTAAACCAAACGCTAAGTTAATATAAAATCGAAGAGACCACGATTGATGCAGATAACAAGAAGAAAAGTGAGCAAGAGCAAAATAAAGATGAAGAGGATTGCTCCCCTTAAATCTGCCGGCTCATTTATCGTCATGTCAGTAGAATCGCCTGCAACACTATCAAACAGTCGAGATTTCGTTTCCGTTGTCCTTGCCAAGTTGACAGAAAAGGGCGCCTCACTAGTAGCCTGTGTCAGAGGGCGCTGAGGTTTCGATCCTGCGATCACAAAAGTAAATTAAATTTCTGTACAAAACAAATTGAGGTGTATATTGAACGATTATTATTGCATTTCTTAATCATACATTTTCCAGTCACTAAATGCCTGTTAGTTGAACTCTTACATGAGAAAATCAACGAGAAGAAAAAAGTAAAGATTAGGGCTAAAAGTTATAGACAAGAACAGGGAAGACCTAAATGCTGCACAAATTTAGTATATACATTTTAAATATATTGAGAGCATCATAAATTGCAGCAGTTTTAAGTGAAGCGCGAAAGAAAATACAGGGAAAGAAAAGTCGAGCAATATAAAACACATAGGAGACGCAACACAAAATTCTTCTGCGACAAATGGATTGGGTTAGTTTCTATTTAGCTCAGAGATCAACTGTTTGAGGCTTCCAAAATATCAAGTGAAGAAAGAAAAATCACGGCGGCATACTGTCTGTGTCTTCCGCAGCGGCGACGATAATTCCAGCTGCCATGAGCATCGCCATTCCCATCATTACGGCAAAGAAATACTCATATTCTCTCTCTACTGCCATTTTCGCGAGGAAAAGCTCCGGAATGCTGCCAACTTATACAATTACCAATGGATACAGTTTCTACAGAGTTTAGTAGATTTTGCAGAAAGCCTATTATAGAAATTTCTGCACGCCGCTTGCGATAAAAGCCTATTGTTTTAGAACTTAGGATATCGCTCTCTTGCTTCTAACAATTCTTATACAGTTATAAAAGCGATATTATTTTGGGAGAAGAGTGTTGGACAGTTGGATCGTGAGTGAAATACGATCGCAGCTGCGCGCGTGGAGATGAGCGAGGTAGTTGAAAGTTGGGAATGATTCAGACAACGACATCAAGAGTGGGCGCATTGAACGATGCAATGAACTTAAGACGAAACGAATAAAATTAGTTTCAGTTGAGTTCGTTGAAGAGTGGAGGGAGAAGAAATTTGGAATGGATCTTAGTGAAATACTACAGCTAAGATGATTGCAGCTGCGCGCATGAGATGAGAGAAATAGTGGAAAATTGGGAATGAAGAATAAGACGCAGACCACAAGAGTAATATTGGGTGCTTTGAACGAGGCAACCTACTATTTCCCAAACAATTCTCCACGTACACGGAGTTAAAAAGATGAAAATGAAAAAAATTAGTTTGAACTGAATTAGTTGGGGAGGGAGAAAAACAATTGGAATAGCGTGGACCTGCAGAGGTGAGTTTGAAGATGAAAATGAACATTCAAGTTAAAGGGGTAAAAGTCACAACTTATTAGACATTAGTAAACATGATAATAATTGTAAGGAGAATATTGTCTTTGGAATGCGAAAATATAAAATATTTAATTTTGGGTTATTATTTTTTAATTTTATATATGTAAGATAAAGTGAAGGTGAAATAAAGAAAAGTTTAAATTTAAAGATTAATCAATTTTTGAAAAAGAATGAGTAAGAAAAAAATTGATTTGTTGATTTGAGATTTTTTTATTTGTTGATTATAATTGAATATTTGATAGGAACAAATTGAGTGAAGACATAGACTATAAAAAATATAGAACAAAATGTAAAATTTTAACATTATAAACACTATACAATTTATAACAATGTAGATACAACAAAATTTATGTCTATGCATATAGTAAATAAAATTATTTTGCCTTAAATAACTATTAAAAAGTAAATTATATATATATATATATATATATATATTTAAATCTCTAGCCATTTTTTATAGATGTACTTAATAATTAATCTAAAAAGTATATTTCTACATGAAGAGTTTTTAATTTTTAGGAATCTAGCCTCATTCTATGTCTACAAATCTTTACAAAGCAATTTTGACCTTGAATTTATCATTTTCTTATATTGTCATTATTTTTTTGTGACTGGCTGTTTAAAACAAATTAAAAGTCAAAGTGGATCCATGGTGTTCCCCTCAAACTAGGCATAATATGCAAACTTAAAATATGAAATATTTCATATTATGGTGGAGGTTGTTTATAAGAAGATAAAATCTAATTCATTTTAACTCATTAATCATTTAGAGATCCTATTTCTTAGTCTACAAGTTATCATTTAAATAATATAGATAAGCATTAACTATCACATCAATATTTTTATAAGTAGTGACAAATATACATATAACATTTTTTTATTATCTTTGATTATTTTTCACAAATATTAAATTGGTTTATCTAAGGTTTGAATGAGGAGAACATGACCTCACATAACAAGATCTTGAGTTTTTTTAGATAATCTTATCATTCCATTATTGTATATTAACAAAAATAGATACAAAAAATTTAAATCACTAAAAAGAATAAAAATAAAAATTCTACACACATAAATCTATTGTATATTACATAATGAATTATAAACTCATTACCATGAATTTACTTTAGATCTACATGCAAAATTTAAATTTCTATACACTCCACAACTAGATACTAGAACTTTATTTTAAATTCCAAAAAATAGATCTATTAGTAGATATCAATTTTAATAGGAAATTATCATTTTCTTTTTCATTCTTGATTAAAAAAAAGAAAGAATCTTCAAGAGAAAAATAAATGTGTCATTTACACATGATAAAAATATTTGGTTATTTAGAACATTCTTTGTATAAGGATTAAATTGAGATTAAAAACATTCAAACATGTTGAGAAATTTTACACAACATAACAAAGTTTATTAAAGAATAAATCTTAACAATAATAGAAGTGGCCACTCTAGAATTTTTTTTTAATAGTTATAATATATTGTAATATTTCAACAAAATTAATGTTATATAGATTCATATGTTTTACAATTTCACAATGCTTGAAGAGAGGGTTTTGACTATAATCTTGTTGAAATAATATTATTTATCTTCTTAACACAAATTTTATTTGTTTATAATTAAAAATAAAATAAACAATATTTTCTAAATAATCTATTAAAATTTGTGAATTTTTTAATGTATAAATTCTATCATGCATTTTTTTAAGAATTTTTTTTACTAAATAGTTACAAGTGTTACATTGAACATCAATTGTTGATCAATGATATTTTTCAAATGAAAATAAATTTTGAACACTTTTTATAACACCCTAAAATATAATCCTAAATTAATTAAAATGAGGAGTGATCAGACATGAGGAGCAATGGCATACAAAAATTTCAATAATATAGAGGTCAATTATTTCTCCTAAAACTCATTTCCTCCTTTATTAACACATCATCAAATAAAATATATGAGGTCAATTATTTCTCCTAAAAATCATTTCCTCCTTTGTTGGCACATCATCAATAAATATAATGAGAATGGCTCTAGGAAAATTCACCCTCTAAAAATACATGGCCATGACTATTCACTATGTGAAAAATTAATTGCATCAATTTTTGGTGGTTAATTTTCCGTGAATTGCTAGTGGATGTGAATTTTCCGTAGGTGAATTGTTGTTGGTGAATTTTCCTAGAGCCACACACATTAGAATAAATTTACGTTTTGAAGTAAAAATTGTCTAATGTCCATCTTGAACAACTATTATTGTAGTTCCTAATTATATCCCTTCCAATCATCATTTATAATTGAATGCTTGGTGATTAAAATCTTACATGAGAAAATCTAATAGATGAAAAAAATATCAACCAGGATTAAAGATATAAATGTAAATTATGATGTTTTAGTTCTCAAAGTAAAGAAAGAAGAAAATACATTTAAAAAGAAAATGAATAATATAGAATTTACTAACATTTATATGAGTTGTAAAAATGGTTTATATTTTTTAAATTTATTTTATATATTTTTTATGCTTTTCATTATTTTTTTTAATGAATTTTAGATTAAATATACATCTTTTATTGTATAATTTTATTTTATATTTTTTAAATATATGTGGTATCACAGTTTGGTTTGAACTTTATTTTATATATATTTATCTTAAGTTAAACTTAACACTAATATAAATTAGGTGTTTTTTATTAAAGAAATTATATAGTATTTAATTTTCTTAAATATATTATATTCAATTAGAATTAATGATAATTTTGTGGCTAAACATATGAATGAAGTCAATACAATGGTAAGTCAATTATTTTCAATTGTTATTATAATTGATGAAGAAGAGTAGTGTACTACTTTTATTTTTCCTTTACCTTACTTTTGACATAATCTAGTGATGAAAACCACTAGTATTACATCTAATTTAAAAAGTGGGGATGTAGTTGTACCCCTATCATGAGAAGAAATAAGAAAAAAGTCTTTAGATGATTAAAAATTAAAGGATGCTTTAGGTGTAAGAGATTGCTCCTATGAAAGAAATAAAAATGATTAAGGAGGAAAAAATTTCGGGGACAAGAGATAAAAATTCAAACTAAATCTAATGATTTAAATAACACTCAAATAAAGTGTTGAAATTATGATAAAATAGGGAACTATAAGATGAATTATAAATCTAAGGACTAGAAGGGAAGGTCATCTAAAGATACTTCTTCTATAGAATCAAAACCTCATTTCAAAATTTAGGGAACATAATTTTGTTACTATAAGCTAAAATTAATGTCATGATGAATGATTGATAGATTAAGTGCCTCTTTTGATATGAACCCTCTCATAAATATTGTTTTAATAAATATAAAAAATAAATTGAGGTTTGATTTCTCTCGACCTATAATACCCATAAACCCTCGTGGATGTAAGAAAATGATGTGGCTATAAAAGTTGTGCTCCATAATTGGTTTGGTATAAAATGTGGTAAGGATTCAAATGATAGTCAAGGTGTAATATACTTGGAAGAATCCTACTTATTATGTGTGGTCAAAGTCTATTAGAATTCAATACTATTTTGTGAGAGATAATTCAAAGTATGAGTATTATTGAAAAAGTTATTACAAAAAGCAATGTTGATTAGTATTGATAAATTTTCTTAGTACAAGAAATCAATGAGCATACTTTCCCTCAATAACTGACACTTTAAGAGTGTGACCCTTATGAAAAGTGTCCAACAAGTGGGAGAATGTTGGATAAAAGTTGTATACTTTTGATATTTTTTTGGTGTTATTTTGGGTATTTCTATTTCCACTTATGTATGAAAGAACATATTATATTTTTCTTGATTCAATGGTAACTGAAAGATGAATTTTAATGTGTGTTTTTACATCCACATATGTTTAAAATTAAAGTAAGAGATTAAGGAATATAAATACTCGCATTCTCTTGCAGATGCATTTTTATTAGTCCCTACTTATCTATAAACAAAGAATTTTGTTTTCAATTGCAAATTAGTATTAGTTTGCATTGGTATCTCTGCTACAAAGTATAAATTAATGTTTGCATTCATAAAATTGATATTATTTTACATTAGAACTTGTGTAGGGAGATATAAACTATTTTTTTGACCCATTTATAGTATGTTTTCTAAGTTATTTTTGAAATTGATATTTTTTTACATTAGAACTTGTGTTGGGAGATATAAACTAATGTTTTGATCTATTTATAGTATATTTTCTAAGTTATTTTTTACTTTATTTTTAAAACCACCTGGCTAGTGCTTTTTGATTGAACAATTATTATTAATTTTACTTAATTTGTATGGACACAAAAATGTGCATATTGCATGCCCTCTAAACTGCTTGGAAGATATGGTAAAAAAAACTCATGTGTATGCTCTGAAATTTTGGATACATGTCTACATCCCAAATTTTGAGTGTTGGAGGCATGCTGCAACATGGTGAGTGGAAAGGAGGGCATTAATGTATCAATTTTATTTGATAATTTATATATACTTAGCTTCACTAATACTTATGTTGTATCAATTTTATCTAATAATTTATAAAGACTTAGCTTCACTAATACTGATGTTGTATATAGGAATGTAATGCTTGGGTAAGATAAGACCTCATGTGCTGCAACAAGTTCTCTCACATAGATGTATGAGTGATTTCAAAAAAATTCACAAAGAAGCTCAACTTGGGGCTTCTGAAGGAGTTAAGACCATGGATCTGTTTCCACACCATTCTCTAGGGTTTCAATCCAATGGTAAACATGACAAGAGCTAATCAACCTTTCTCGATATCTATGTTACTAGAAACAAGAAACAAAAACCACAACGCAACAACGGAAACATGGTATTTAGAGGTTTTGTATAAGAAACAAATTATATACATATATATTTTCAAAACTTAGACACATACAAATATATGTGTGTATGTATATATATATATATATATATATATATATGTGTGTGTGTGTGTGTGTGTGTGTGTAAATGTATATGTATATGTATGTGTATGTATATATATGTATATGTATGTATATGTATATGCATATATGTATGTGTATGTATATGTGTGTGTATAAAAAAAATTCTAGATTAATTTAGAAAAATCAAATTTATAAAATATATTTCTATATTTTAAACATATTTATATACTTATATATTTAAAATTGCTTCAATTACATATATAATATTTATAGTGAAAAAAAACTTTCTAAATTAATTTAGGAAAAAAAAATTATAAAACATGTTTCTATATTTTAATCTTAATTATAAATTACAATAAAAATAAAAAAATCTAAAAAATTTACAAGCTTAAGATTTGAAAAAAATCATTTTTTATTTATTTTTATTTATAAAATAATATATTTAGCCGATAGGCTATTATAGGTGAGAAATCGACCGAGAAAGTCTCATGTCTAATATTCTAGTTGGATTCTCACCTGAGACAGGCCGACGACATTTTTTTCCTGCAGAAGGTCATTAAAGTTTCATTGTGCTCGCCGTCAGCAAATTTCCGTATCCACTGTCCTCATCGTCAGCAAATTCCCGTATTTCACTGAGGCATGGCCATTCATCCTTTTTTAGCATCACCAAGTATCGGTGGGATCCGTTCGCGCCGTTTTGCACCACTCCCCTGGTCCGCGTGTGTTGCCTGGCATTTACAAAGTCACCAAATACTTGTTAGATAATAAATGCAGGCTGCTTTAACATGGCTTCGAACTTTACAGTTTGTGTGTAGCGAACAAGCAGATTTGATTCATTTTTTGAGGAAAAAGGGGTTAAGAACAGTGGGACGCGTTATTTCTGAAAGAGAATGACTTCTGAAACAGCATTCCATTGGGTTGTTGTGGCTTGCGAGATCTGGAGAGTGCCATTTTTTGTGTTGCTTCTGACTAGACGACTCATTTTATAGGAGATTCGAGTGTTAAAGAAGGCTGTGAGTATTGGCTCTTGCGTTGCTGGGCGTCCTCTTCAAATTCAGGCTGAGATATCTACAACTTCCCAGAGCATATTACAACTGAGATTTCAGAGTGTTACTCAGGTCACTAACTCCAGGTTCCTTTCTTGCACTTACGAGTTAGTGTGTGCAGTCCTACTCGTCATTTTTCGGTCGAATCTGTAGATGAATCTTCTGTGTATTGAAAGTTATTAATCATGGTGCTACTATTACTATTACAGCTTGTATTCACTCTCACAATTTAAATGGATTATCTCACTCTACTTAAGATAGCCATTGTAACTCGCCTTTCCTTTTCAAGCCAACTATACAGCATCGTTGAAATTTACAGCCCATTGTTACTTTTACGTATCTTAGAGACTAGACCCATTTAACGTTTCTGCCTTAACAAGACGCCTAATGATTTGTATTACTTGTTGATTTAAAGTGCATTTGAATTTGTGGGGTTGTTTTTGGTATTTGGTTTAAATCAGAGCTGAATTTGGGATGGAATTACCTTCATAACAGGCTAAGAAAATTTGTAATCAGTTGTATCATCTTGCTATTTAGCTTAGTTACAATGCTTGTAATCATACCTATTATGCTCAGAAATCGATGTTTCAGTTGTTGCTAGAGTATCAATAATGTTGTTATGTATGAAATGCATAGTATGGGTTAACCAAGGATTCGATGGATGAAGTTCATAGTGGTTTCAGTCACTGAAATCTTCTCTTCCGGTCATCTCTTACTGTTGTCCAATGTTTGCAATAATAAACTAAGTCCTTTCCATTTGTAATCAGTTTGGAAGCATATAGTAATTTCGCCAACCTTTGAACCTTACTATGTTGTGTTGTATGACGCTTCTAGAATTGGTCGATTCATGAGCTTGAGATGTGACTTTCGTCATCCTTCTCACTGTTGCTTATTAATTGCCATCTAAAAATAAATGAACAAATCTACAACCTAGAGCCAAAGTCCTTAGGGCTGTCAGAAATGGAGTTAAGCGTTATTTCTGTGCGGCCTTAATTTCATCAGCTACTTTCGGGCCGAATTCCGCTGTCTAGGATGCCTACGATGATATCTTGGCCAAACCGAGAGATAGGCAAAAGCCCATGGTCAGCGTTGAGTCCCAAAAAATTTAGGGGAATGCGTGGTATCCAATGTTCCCTCTGCAATCGGGGAAGGAATATAAATAGCCAGGCATGTCCTCCAGTGTTAGAACTTCAGTCTCTGTCAGCATCGCGCTAAAACCATCCATGGCAGTGTCATAAACGTAGAGGAACAAATCGTCCTCTGTGTCTACTCCTTTCACTGTTTGTAGGATTGATTGATACCAATCCACATGTGAATTGAATTCAATAGGCATGGAAGCTTTGTCCATGTGCACAATGTAAATGGACGCACGCTCTCCTGCACTCAAATCACAACAATCACAACCAGATCCAGCCCCAGCTATGAACATGATAATCAGAAAACAAAAAGTCCTAATTTCCATCTTTACTCTTATGGGTTACTCCAACTCAATATGCATTTCAATCATTGTAACTCAGTAGCATTTATAACATTTCCTAATTATTCAAACTCCACTTTTTAAGGAATGATTGGTTAAACAAGTTTTTTTCAAGGAATGATTGGTTAAAAAAGTTGTGCTATTGCAAATAAAGCAAATTAATATCTTTTTTAAGGAATGCTTTTTCATTTTTTTACTAGATTTGAAGGACAATTTACTTGCCAAATGTTATTAGTTCTCTATAAAAAAAAATAAAAGAGTATATGTCTACTTTCAGTTGTGAGTTCCTTTTATTTGTATCTATTATGAATCTAGATATTGATAAAATATTGTTTGTAGTTCAATTATTATTTTTAAAATATGTATTTAAATATAGGAGACCAATAATTTGAAACATCATCCCGAGACAAGTTTTAAATATTTTCAAAAATCAAAATCAAAGAGATTAAGAGGTTTGATGAAACAAAAAACCAAAAATCAACAAAACACAAAAAATCAGAACAAAGAGATTTGATGAACCAAAAAAAGCAAAACACAGAGATTTGATGAAACAAAAAAATCAAATCAAAGAGATTTGTTGAAATAAAAAAATAAAAATCAAAGAGATTTGCTCAAAAAAGAAATCAAAGATAAATCACAACAAAAAAAAAATATTTATTATAAATAACTTAAAAAATAAATCAAAAAAGATTTGATCAAAAGGAAAAATCAAACATAAATCACAAAGATATAAATATATATTTACCATAGAAAACCTAGAAATCAAGTAAATAAATAAGAATTACAAAGATAAATCAAAAAGATGAAATAAAAAACCTTATCATAAATAAATTAAAGATCGAATAAATAAATCAAAATAAAAGATAATTCAAATATTTGAATAAACTAAAAGATGAAATAAATAAATAAATAAAAAGATTTTATCACAAAGATTTGATTAACATATCAAATAAACTAATCAAATATTTAAACAAATTAAAAGACCAAATGTAAAAGATAATTCAAATATTTGAATAAAGTAAAGATGAATTAAATAAAGAGATAGATCAGATAAATCAATCAAAAAGGAAAATTAGAGATTTGATCTCAAAGCTTTGATTAAAATATCAAATAAACTAAAAAGATTAATTTTGAAAGAAAGGGTAAAGAATTAGGTAGAATCGAATTTTCTTTAAAAGAAAGGAAATTTCCCATTCTATAGTAAATAAATTTAAAAGATAGAAGTAAATACTGTTATTAATTAATTATAGTATTCATCATTGATGTAATATATATATATATATATAGGGGATGAATAAGTAGTTAGTTAAATAAATAAATACATTGTATATAGGAAAGAGATATTTTATTTTGAGTTTAACATTGTTAATATTAAGGAAATATTATTACAAAGAGAAGTATTAAGATATTAACATTGTCATTGTAAAGAGAGGATTAATAATTGTTAGTTGTATTTTTCTTGCCCTTTTGTAAAATATGGATATTGCATATTCTCAACCCTCTTAACTATAATATCTTTGTCGAATATAAGCTAATTACCTTATCCAACTTTTTGGACTCATTGCTCAGTTAGTTTGCACATACCCTATAAAGTAATGTTTTGTGAAATAGTTATTTTACATGATTTTTTTAAATATGGTTTAGTAGCCTCTAGCAAAACACTTTATATTAAATCATCACCATGTTGTTGGGTAGAAACCCAACCTAGAATAATTATTTAATCTACCTAGCCCATTATGCAATGCCTTATATGCAAAGCCTAAATTATTCAATTAATAAATGTTATTTGGGGCTCACGCTAGATTTGAAAGATTTAATAATAAGTTGCACTCAAAAAGAATAAGTCAATTACATCTAAGTATTTTGGATGTAGAGATTCTTAAGTTGCCCCCCCCCCATGCGAATATTAAAATAACTATTTTAGAGTCAACCATTCTTGTAGTAAACTAAATTGTCCAAACTTAGACATTTAAGTCGTTGGAAGGAATTTGATTTTTACCCTCCAAGAAACTCGTCTATAAGGAGTCACCCAACATGAACCCATCGCTAATTAAACCGTGAGTTGTATGTCATTCAAATGTATTATTATCAATATAGTGATAGGCTTAGGAGGTGTGTTGTATAATGGTGGCCCGCTGCGTAAGTGTTAGGTTGCTAATGTATGTTGTGAAAAAAATAAAAAATTGTCGGGTTTGTAAATGAATAGTTCTAGAGTAAAAAAATGGTCCCCTAAATCACACAGCTAGGAATAAGTTAATAAGCTAAATGGGAGTTTGGGATTGATATCCAATTCCAATTTGCGTTTATTATAAATATCAATTAAGAGGACTTCTGTGTTGATTGATAGGCTCCAACTAAAAAATCTTTCAAAAAACATTCAAATAACCTAAAACTGAAGGTAAATTGACATTAAACTCAGTTTAAACATTAGCATAAGTATAAGCTTAATGATTTAGTTATACTATTTGGTGAGATAATTAATAATATTACTAGTGATTAAATTGGCTATTTTAAAGAGTATATGGTGGCCATTTTCAAAGAGTTATATGTTTGTGATAATATTATTTATGTTTAGACTGAGGTAAATAAAAAAATACTATTACTATACGTTGGAAATGTGAATACTCAAGGGGTTTTACCCCATGTATAAAAATAAAATAAAATAAAATGTGAAATCTTGGTATTAAGGAATATTTGACTTTTGAGTAAAATATTCGTACTATCGTAGAAAGAATTCATAATAATTATAGTGGTAAAATTTGTAATTAATACAAACAAAAAAAGGGTAGTATAGTAATGGGATACAATTAATGGTACACATTATATTTAGTAATATTATTTCATAAATAAAAAACGTGGTTGTTAATTGGTGGTATACTAATAACATTAATATCAATAAATACTATTATTGTTAATTGGTGGAATAGCAATACAATTACTATTATAATTCCCAAATAACGTTATTGTTAATTCCAAATACTTCATCCACTGTATATTGTCATTTAGATTTTCACAACTAAAAGTGAATTGGGAAAAAGGGTCTATAGAGACATATAGCCAACACATCTTTCCAGATTTCCATTTTTATTCACACATTACTATTTATTTAATATAGTGTATATATATTAATGCTTAATAGGCATACATCTTGAACTATGCACATAATAATCTCTATGCACCTTTACGTATTCAAAATTTTAAATTTGGATCACATTTTACACATTATATGACCTGTATTATACAAAATCATTTTATGCTTATCGGACTGTTTTTATACACATCATTATATCCTTTATATTTTCAAATTAATTTTGAAAGGTAACTCTCTTTCTGAAAATACTCATGGTATAAATACATTTACTCGTTACAAATTTGAAAAAATAAAAGCAACTATTTCAAATAAGTATAAATATATTTTCTCATTGAAGATTTGCAAAAATAAGACCAACTCTTTCAAATATACAATTTCATCCAACAAATATGGTTTTATTGAAGATACAGATATTTTCTTAGCAACTACATTAGAAATGACATCTTTTGGGACTATGATGAGATTCTTCATGAAAGTTCCTTAAATTTAAAGTCTTGAAGGTGCTATGTTTCAATATAGAAATGCCTTGTTAATATAAGGTCATCTAATCATTTAGGTGTATAATCAAATACAAAAAGATAAAGTACATTGTAAGATGGCTTAAACTCTTTTCCACCTCTTTTAGAACCATCATGTAAGATCATTTAAATCATTTTTGCATCACTTTTCCCATATTAGTGCATTGCTTAGTTTAATGGATATAATTTGATGGCTTAAGGTAAATAGTATTATGGGGAATAGTGTAGTTGGTTATAAACATTTGTTTGATGGTCACTTGGTAGGTGCCTTACAAATTTTAAGCAAAGGGGCCTCCTTTAATCTGTGAAGATTTAATTCCTTGCCATGGGTAGAGTACTTTCCCTTTTTTTTTCCCCAACAAAGTACCTTCATGGAGTACTTGTGTGTATCAAGAGGTTGCTTCATGTTTTTTTGTCAAATGTTTATTTGATGGATTACTATATTCCTAAGTAGTATAGGTGATTCATGGTGTTTAGATATGTGTCAAAAAATTAGGTAACTGAATGATGTTTATAAACTTTCCACATGTTCAATTATTGGGTAGACAGTTCTTCTCCCATTAATTACATCGCTTTATATCCTCTAGGTTTTTAAAAAAATAATAGTGTGTGTGATTTTATAATAGTTATATATACAGATTTTGAATTAAATTTTAATCTATGTTTATATTTGGTGAACTTGATTATGTATATAAGGGAATTTGTATGTTTCTTTATTGTTGTATGCTATTTTTAAAAAAATGTAGTTTAACTTTAAATCCATTCCTTAGATAGAATATTTTTTCCCCTTTTTTTAAAAATGCTAATTTTTATTTGTTGATCTAACTACAAATATATGACTAATTGAACTAATAAAATAACTCCCTTCATCAATTCCAAGCATGCTCATAAAGAGCATCATTATTTCATTTTCTAAGCATTTCTCGAAACTCCCCAGGTGATGGAAAACTAAAATAGAAGTACATTGTAAGATGGTTTAACTTCTTTTCCACCTCTTTTAGAACCATCAAACATGTAAGATCATTTTAATCATTTTTGCATCACTTTTTCCCATATTAGTGCATTGCTTGGTTTAATGGTTATTATTTGATGGCTTCAGGTAAATAGTATTATGGGAAATAGTATAGTTGGTTATAAATATTTGTTTTATGGTCACTTGGTTGGTGCCTTACAAATGTTAAGCAAAGGGGCCTCCTTTAATATTCTCTATTGTGAAGATTTAATTCCTTGCCCTGGGTAGAGTACTTTCCCTTATTATTTTCTCCCCAACGAAGTACCTTCGTAGGAGTACTTGTCGTATACCGACAGGTTTGTTCATGGTTTTTTGTCAAATATTTACTTGATGGATTACTAATTTCCTAAACTGTAGTATATTGTTATTCATGGTGTTTAGATATGTGTGGAAAAATTAGGTAAATGAATGATGCTCATAAACTTTTCACATGTTCAATTATTGGGTAGCCAATTCTTCTCCCATAAATTACATCACTTTATATCCTCTAGGTTTTAACAAAAAAAAAATTAGTGTGTATGAATTTATAATAGTTATATATAGGGATTTTGAATTTAATTTTAATCTATATTTATATTTGTTGAACTTGATTATGCATATAAGGGAATTTGTATGTTTCTATATTGTTGTATGCTATTTTTAAAAAATGTTGTTTAACTTATAATCTATTCCTTAGATAGAATAATTTTATTTTTATTTAAAAATGCTAATTCTTATTTGTTCATCTAATTACAAATATATGACTTGATTGAACTAATAAAATATCTCCCTTCATTGATTCCAAGCATGCTCATAAAGAGAATCATTATTTCATTTTTAGAGCATTTCTCGATGAAGATTTTGTTTCTACTATGGTTGTCATGTTCCCACCCCATTTCCAAATGTCCTTTTACAAATCACACACATGCAACTTTTATTGTTATCAAATACTTAAAGATGTTCCTCTTACGAAACTCCCTAGGTGATGGAAAACTTTCACCCACCAGTAGACATTATCACGATATCTAGCAGCTTGTCTGAGGGAGACATTACAGGATTAAAAGCTAATGCTGGTCCTCCCTCACCTTCAGACTCTTCTTCTGTTATTTGTCCTGGTGTGTACCAAAGCAACGTTGCAGTCCTCGCAGAGAACATTGTGAGAGGTTGTGAAGACACTATTGAAGATGCTAACAAGACATGCGAAGAACCCTTCCAAGTGGAAAACCATGACATCGAGATGGTGCAACAGGCAGTGCAAAAATTCCATACAACTTATTTTGTTCTTGATGCATACTGCGACTTCCTTCGAGCAATGAAGTATGATGCATTGTATGGAATGGGAAATGGTACTAGGATTAAGGAAGAATTTCTAAAACTCCTAGCAGACTTAAAGTAGATTGTAAATAGCTTGCTTAAGATAGCTACTTGTTTTTTTTGTGGTGTTGGGGATAATAGTTTTGCTTTTGACACAACACAACAACATCGACTTACGATTTTTTGTAAAGATGGGCAGCATGGCTTTCCTCTCGATATATAATGTATACAATGGCTACTAATCATCTGACCCCTTCTTTTTTCCTAGCACAACAACTAGTTAAACCTTATATCTAGTGTTGGAAAATCTACTATGCAGTGGAAAGAATGTACAACTCCTTCCCCCCCCACTCTACTACTTTTTCCTTTGGTCCTTTCCATTGTACATATGCATCTACCAATATGGCAATTGACTCGATGTTTCTACGCGTTAATTTTTTGTCTTCTTGGCTTCATGTATCTTCAATCTATTCTAATTGAACTATATAGATGTATCTTTCAGCTATTGCAATCAAAACTATACATATTCCATGTATGCAACTGACTACAAATTAGTATAGCTGATGGTAAATTGCATAGAGAGTGTCTATTTTCCCTTTCCTTGCTCCACATAATGAGGTAGATGTTTATAAAAAAAATGTGCATAACTGACTTTCCCCTAGCTGTGTTGCTACTTGCACCCATTTCAATTTAGTTGCTTGAATCTTTTTTGACTGCTCGACTTTATCTACCAATAAGTTGTTGTAGTTTGCTGGAAGGGTTGTTCTATTGACTTCTTCACACAATCGGCTTACATCCAATACATTTCTGCAGGATCCTCTCCTTGCCTTGCACCATGGCAAGCTTATTGACTCCAAATGAAATTAGATTGATGCATGGAGGAAATGTCGCTTTGGAACCTCATGTCCAAGTCATAGCTATCTCAAGTTTTGGCTTCGAATATACACACATCAATCGATATAGGTTGGAAATCTTTGATGGTGTGCACAAGCACAAAGCATCGTTACCAACTAAATACAACTCCTTCATAGAATCCAATGTTCTTGCACCTAGCTCCATTGTGCAATTGAAAAGATACAGTTGTCCTCAAATAGGTAGCACACGGTATGTTTATGAACTAATTTCTATATCGCACAAGAATAAGTGAGACCTACTCTCCTCTTAGATTTTGTTACTTATACTTTGTCTTGCTTTAAATATTAAGGTGGATTGTTATTGTCGACCTTGAAATTGTGCACACAACACATGCTATTGTTGGGGAGCTAGTTTTCCTATGCATAGAAGACCTTCAACAACTTGGGCGCTCAACAGGAGAATCCTCTGGCTTGGCCACATCTTCAAAAAACCCTTGCCTTCCTGAAAGACTGCCTCCTCGACATCTCCTATTTGGTGTCAACCCGATCCTGCCGAAGGAGGCACCATTGACAATAACGCCTATCAAAAACTTGAATCCATTTCAGCCAAGGTGGACTGTTAAAGGTCGTGTAACTGTGAAATCTGAAATACGTAGCTACACCACACAGAAAGGAAGTGGCCATATCTTCACCTTTGATATCATAGATTGTGAAGGAACAGAGACACATGTGACATGCTTCAATGAAGCAGCTCACACCCATTGTGATAAAATTATCGCAGGAGCTACATACACATTGTCTGGAGGCACGGTTCGACCTGCTAATAGAGTCTATAACAAGCTTAATAGTGGGTTGGAAATTTCTCTTAGCCCTGACTCAAGGGTTTCCCTCTGTGAAGATGATGATTCCATCCCTAAAGAGCAATTCTCTTTCACACCCCTCAATGCATTGATGAGCAAAAGCAACGGTTCGAATGTTGATGCAATTGGAATTGTCACTTGTGTACATCCATGCACCACCATCAGGAGAAGAGATGGGACAGAGGTCACACGATGGACTTTAACAATTATTGACATGTCCAACACAAATATAAATGTTACTTTATGGGGCTCGTCTGCCGAAAAGGAGGGTGCACAGCTGCAAGAGAAATACCTCATGCGTGAATCTCCAGTTCTCGCAATTAGGAATGGTCATGTGTCTGAATTCAATGGAAAGGTGATCAGCACCTCATCCACTACAAGACTATCGATAGACCCTCAAATAGAAGAGTCAGAACGGATTAAAACATGGTTCAAAGAAAAAGACAGTACAATTCAGGCTTTGTCTACTAGCTCCTTTCACATGCCCCCACCTACTAGAAGGCTTACGATCAATGCCATTCGTGAAGAGGCTCGAAATACAACACACCCTCTACAGTGCATGTTGGTGGCAACAACACGATTCATAAAAACTGACTCATTCTGTTATCCAGCATGCCCTTCCCGCTCAAGTAACAAGCCTTGTAAGAAAAGACTATCACAGACAAATGATGGAAAGTGGTTTTGTGGAAAATGTAATGCAATAATTGACACCTGTGACTATAGATATATACTTCAAGTCAAGTTGCAGGACCACACAAATATAATATGGGCAATCGCATTCGACGAAGGGGCGACACAACTCATGGGCATGCCTACAGACAAACTCTACAATCTACAATTTGATCAAGCTGCTGATAGAAATGTGGAGGAGGTGATTAAGAGTGTCTTGAACAAACATTATGTATTCACACTGCGTTGTAACCTTGAAATGTACAATGCAGAGGAACGCTTAAAAGCAACCATTGCCAGTGTCGAACAACTAGATTACATTGAAGAGAATAGCTTTTTGCTTAAAAATATCCAAGAAATGTGCAATGTAAAGGCTTCTCCCCCCATTGAACCCGATGTTGTACCAGAGCTGGTTGTGCAACTCTAAGGATCGCTGTAGCCATACTACATAGCCTAATATAGTTGCCACGCTCTCTTTACAAGTGTAGTATGACTATGGATGGTATGCTTCGCAAAAAAAAACTCATGTTGTAAAGAACTATGTCAATTTATTTTTTATCTAAAAAACTACCATGTTAATGCCTTTAAATGGATACAAATATGTAAAATATTGTTTTCCTTTATTCCAAAAAAAATGCCCATGTTCATTTACACGTTTACAGATGCACCTTTGTCTACTACCTCCAAATTTTGTTCTTTCTCGTATTGCAACATGCATTCGCGAACCAATGAGGAGTATCTTTACATTCTCATCTACATTTTTGCTATGCAAGCATTTTGGTTTCATCTTGTTTTGCTATGCTCGTATTCCTGATCTACCCTGCTATGTACAGACCCGCACATGGCAGACTCCTCAACAGGGAACAATGCAAGTGACCCATATAATAAGGAGGTAAGAAGACAAAAAAATTGAGAAAGAAATCGGGCCTACTATGCTCGCCATAGAGAAGAGATAGCTACTCGAAGGCGACAAAAAAGATTGCATGAGAGTCAAAATAGCCCCCAAAAAATAGAAGCCCGAAGACTGCAAGACTGTGAGAGAATTCGAGCTTACTATAAGCGTCATAGAGAGGAAATAAATGCAGAAAATCACAATAGATCTTTATAGAAACAAACATGCCTACATCAACATGGAACAATATACAACGACAATGATAACTTCATGATGGCAATGGAAAAATTTTGTTAGAGAATAGATGCACTGTCCAACCGAAAAACATGCATTGTATGCAAGGAATGTTACCCAGGCATGCTTTCCCATTCATCAGGTGCTAATGCAACTTGTAAAAGATGTTTCGCTAAGAGAGGCATCCATCGATTCTCTGCACTCAACAACATGGACCCAGGAGAGCAACCATTTGTTTTGAAAAGACTCGCCCAAGTGGAGGAAATGCTCATTGCTAGAGTCAGCCCAGTACTACAAGTCACCCACACTCTTGGAGGCCAGTATAGATATAGTGGCCACATGATCAGCTTCCCACAAGATATCACCGACATTTCAAAAGTTCTTCCACGAAGAATACAAGAGTTGGATGCTCTCATAGTTCGAAGATTACATGTAGAAGGTCATTATTATGATTGTTATGTCAGTAGAAGTCATATTAGAGATGCGTTGCAATACAAAGTCAAATATGACCCGTACTATCATGATGTTGCAATTAATTTTGAGCACTTAGAGCAATTTCCTGAAGCAAGAACAAACATAACGAATATGCTACACACCATTGAAACCAATGAAGACATGGTCGTTCAAAATAATGAAATTGACTCTGATGGGGATAATATTGAACGCAGCAAAGTACACACATCGTCATTTATGGCTAGACTTCCAAATAGATGTCGTGAGTTAGAAATTATTAAGAAAACATTAGACTTTGATGACAACACTAACAACATTATAGACTGGCCTGAAATAAACTCATCGCCAATAAATGAATACAATACTGAGGGGTTGCTTGATATAGCATTTCCAACACTCTTTCCAACTGGAGTTGCACTACACATGCAACCACGAATTAGGGAAGTACACATGCATGAGTATGCACTCCACTTAATGAGATTTCATGACCATAGATTTGGAAGGCATCCAAGGTTTTGACATTTCATGCTTAATCTTATGATGTGCCATCGTAGCCAGGGGCTTGCTGTAGTTTTCATTAAAAAAAATGCAGAAGAAAACATGCCAACCACTATTGAGGACCTCTGAGCACACTTGAAAAACTTACCTGACACACAATTAGCTCAAGAGCTCATGCACTTTGGCTCTTCAATGCGGGGTACAAGACCATATTGGAACAAGTGTCGTGCTGAGCTAACAAATATGATCAGCCAAATAGGGTCTCCCACTCTATTCTTCACATTAAGTGCAGCTGACACAAAGTGGCCGGACCTGCAATGTTTGATCTCAGATGGTGTACCGGTAGGAATGCAAACAAATAAACAGCGTTTAGAAAATGTAGTCAACAACCCCCACACCACATCATTATACTTGCATCAACGATTCACAATGTTTCGTGAAGAGGTTATTGAGAAACTCCTCAACGCAAAAGATTACTGGTACAGGTATGAGTGGCAGCACTGCGGCACCGCACATGTACATGGTTTCCTTTGGCTCCATGATGCACCAAACATGGATATACTTGATTGGGATGATAGTGTAGCTGTTGAACAGGAAAGGAAATTCTTTGACAAGTATGTTAGTGCTTGGAACCCCCGTTCTGCATCAGCAAGAGACAACTTGATTTTCTGATCTTTCCAAGATGATCCTTGCTTACTCGACACAACAGGTATATTTGCTACAGACCCCTCTCATGACTACGAAGATCATCAATCGTGTCCAGAGGCACACAAAATGTAGAGAGGGGACATGCTTGTGAAAGAAAGGGAAAAAACTAGAGTGTCGATACAAAGCTCCATGGAAGAGAAAATTATATCTACACTATCATGTGACAATTGTGGGACGAAACAATATGAACCTGCCAGGAATGATGATAGGCTAAACATCCACAATCCAGAAATGATTTCAATATGGAGAGCCAACATAGATTGTCAGCCTATCATTTCGCGAGCAGTTGTTTTGAAATACATTGCCAAATATGCATCAAAAGCAGAGAGAGCATCTGAGACTTGTACTGATATGCTAGCAAGAATATCTGCAACCCAAAAAATAGATGTCCCGGCCCTTGCAGCATACTGAAAGTTCATGGCAGAAATCATGGCAGAGCGTGATATTGGAACACAAGAAACATGCCATATGCTTCAAAAACTTCCGCTTATTGTTTGTAATTGGCTGTTTACGTCTTTGAATGTTGGCTAAAAAATGTTCCATCGAATAGCAAGAGGACCACATGAAAGCCATCTATAGCCTAGCTACCTTCATTCGTACATTAATCGACCTCTAGATTTGGAAACAACAATGCTACTTGAATCTGCACGCTCTTTCACGTACTCTGCGAGTCGTAAGGGATGCAAGTGGAAAGAAAGAAAGGTCAAAGTGATTGTCAATGTTTTCCCAAAGTTCTACACCATCCCAAACGAGGACTTAGACCAGTTTGAAACATTCTGTTGGAGTGAGCTTCTACTGTATAAGCACTTTCGAAGCTTCAAAATTGACATAGGGATAACTAAGGATACAATACTTGCAAATTGGAAGCAAATGAATGGATCCAAATATAATGTATGGCATGTCCCTCGCACCGCCCCCTCAGACGAAAACACCAGCGATGCGGAATCAAATAGCGAAATTGAGGTGGACACAAGGGGCATACTTGAAATGAATGAATGGGAATTATTTTCGCAAATGGGCCCCTCAAACAATATCAACGTACATGAGCTTGACCTGCTTGGCAGGCGTGAGTTTGATAGCAGCTATAAATGGGAACAACTTATAGTGCCCCAGGAACTTCACGAAATCGCCACACAATTCATAAACATGAAAAAAAATGTAGCCATGAAAGGCATGCTCCAAGTAAGTATGTTGTCCCAGACTATACATTATCTTCCAAACAAAAACTAGCACTCACACATATTATCAACCATAGCAAGCATCACTCAAATAAACCATTGCACATGATTATTCAAGGGACAACAGGTACAGGGAAATCATACTTGATTGCTCGAATAAGAAAAGCACTTGATAGTTACAATATGCACCAGCAAAGCCAGCTACTCACATTGGCTCCTACAAGGGTTACTGCATTTAATATACATGCATCAACTATACATTCAATGCTTCGAATCCCTATCAAAGAAATGCACCCATTGCAAGGACAATCATTAATAACATTTCAGGAAGAGATGAAACACATAAGATATATATTGATTGATGAGATGAGCTTCATAGGACCAAAGTTGCTACTGAAGATAGATGCAAGACTACGTGAGGCCTTCCCGCATCGACAACATCTTTATTTCGGTGGGGTGTCAATAATCCTGATTGGTGACCTTGCACAGCTCCTGCCTATAATGGACAAGCCTATTTACACATCACACTCAAATGCAAAAACACTATGGGACCAGTTCACGACCGTTGTCACCTTAGACACAGTGTTTCATCAACAAGGTGAGACTCCAGAACAATGGCAATTCCGTCAACTATTGCAAAACATACACAATGCAAAAGCATCACAAGAGGATTGGGAACTTTTACAAACACGCACAGACAAGCATCTCACCTCTACCGAAAAAGAAATGTTTGACAATTCAATGCACTTATTTGCTACCAATGATTTAGTTTGACTTCACAATAGAAGAATGTTAAAATTGTTAAACCGTTCAATTGCAATAAGTGCTGCAACTACCAGCAGGACTAAAGCAGATAATGCAACTACTGATGAACAACTTGAAAAGCATGTATTGCTTTGTAGAGGGCAATGCATCATGCTGACAACCAACATATGGACACATGCAGGCCTCGTAAATGGAGCTCTAGGTGAAGTTGTTGAGATAGTTTACAGCCTTGGTTCTAGACCACCAAATGTTCCACTTTATGTAGTGGCAAGGATCGATAATTATAGTGGGCCAGCATGGAATGAAAAGGACCCCAAAAGTTTACCGATAGTACCTGTATCATTGGGTAGCCATAGACAAATTCCGCTCACAACGGCCTGGGCTATTACCATACACAAATCCCAAGGCCTAACGCTTTCCAGAGCAACTGTCGACATTGGAAAGATAGAACGACAAGGACTAACATTTACAGCTATATCCAGAGTGAAATCGTTGAACAACCTTCGTATTCAGCCAATGTTCTCCTTTGAGAGATACTCAAAAATGCATAACCACCCATACACAATTATGAGAAAAGAAGAGGAAGTTCGATTACAACAACTATCTCTAAAAAGCCAAGGTACACAACTCTTTACCCTTTCTCCCTCATGTCGCTCCTACTTATTCTTATATCAACAATTTCTCTTTTACAAAACTGAACATGCCGTCAACAATGTGCATGTCCTTTGAGTAACTTTTTAATTTTATTGGCAAAAAAAAAAATTCCCCTATAATAGTGTTATAATAAATTGCACATGGAGCAATCATTGTACATGTCAACAAATATTTTTCCCAGCTAACCATTCCATTCCTTTTGCTTTGCAGGCCTTGAAGCCAAATGGCATATATTGTAGCCCCTCACCCTCAAACACCAACAATTGTACTGTATTTTTTCCAAAAACAAAAAAGTTCCACTGCAAAATTGCTCACCAACATTTTGACTTTTCATAGCACGCATTTTGTATACCATGAACTACCAACAAAAGTACTTTGTCCAGTTGAGCTAAAATATTCCACCACTTCAACCATTTAAGATAATATATTGTGTTGGCCATACACTACCATAGTATACCCTCCTATCGGCGTAACCCTTGTGCCTTGCTAAGGTGCAAGCGCTAGTATATATTTCATTAAAATGTAGTGAAATAATTTTATATTGTTAACAACAAAAATCTAATTTTATATTGTTAACAACAAAAATCTAACCATTTTTAAAAATTTGTACCAAATAAATAATTTTTTAAAAAAAGCAATTTAATATTTAATAATTTTATCTATACATATTAATTTTATTAAAAAATTTTATCACAGCCAACAAAAAAAAAAAAACCTATTTTAAAAATTATTATACATGTATAAAAAAGTTTTTAAAAACTAATCTAAATGTTTAAGAAATTAATTTAATGCTTCTAGAGATACCGCCAGTCGATAATAAAGACATTATTAACTGTCTATATTAATTCCTCACCCAATCGTCTTTTTTCTTTATTCTACGGGTTAACTAACAGTCTATATTAACTCCGTACATAAGGAAACCAGTGATTTTTTGTTCTTTTTACTGCAACGGCCTGGAAACGGCTTGGACGGGTTGGAAACGGCCGTCGGGAAACGCGTTTGGCCGTTGAAACGCGAAATGGCTCTTCTCCCCTAAAATATCCAGGTAAAATTGATATCGTTTAACAGAGTTATTCTCTTTCCAGCAGAATTTTAAGCATTCAGAGTGCTACTAACAATATTTTCAAAAAATCTACATTCATTCATAGAATAAACGTCGCTTAAAAAACTAGAAATACCATAATCCTTCGAAAGCTTTCAAAAATAGTTATAATTTTGTGCTAATTGCAGCGCAAACAATTATAGTTGTCATTTGATAGGAAACCCCTTATTAACAGGCACTTTCTAGGTTACCCTTTATTAACTTTAATCATGACAGAATTCTGTTCAAAGAAACTAAGAGAACCAGAATTTGTAGCAGACTTAGCTATTTTGCATAAAATGGATTGTTCCAAAACCTATTGGAGTCAGAGACATCGGTTGCTCCAAAATAGCGGGAAAAGGTCTTAACGAGAATATTTATCAAATGATAAAAATATCTTGAGATCTGATTCTCAAATTGCTTCTAAACCAAACGCTAAGCTAATGTAAAATCGAAGAGAGCACGACTGATGCAGAGAACAAGAAGAAAAGTGAGCAGGAGTAAAATTAAGATGCAGAGGATTGCTTCCCTCACATCCGCCTGCTCGTGTATCGTTGTGTGAGTAGAACCACCTGCATCACCATCAGAAGATTTCGTTTCCATTGCCCTTGACAGGTTGACGGAGAAAGCGCCTCAGTATTAGCCTGTGTCGGAGGGCGCTGGGGTTTCGATCCTGCGAGCACAGAAGTAAAATAAATTTCTATACAAAATAAATTGAGGTGTATATTGAACGATTATTATTGCATTTCTTAATCATACATTTTCCAGTCACTAGCTCTGATGGAATACCTGGTAGTTGTAATCTTACATGAAAAAAACAGAGAGAAGAAAAAAGTAGACTAGAACAGGGAAGACCTAAATGCCGCACACATTTTATATATACTTTTTAAATATATTGAGAGCATCATAAATTGTAGCAGTTTTAAGTGAAGCACGAAAGAAATGTAGGGAGAGAAAACTCCTCCATCAAATGGATTAGGTTAATTTCTATTTTGCTCAGAGATCAACCGTTCGAGCCTTGCAAATTATCAAGTGAAGAAAGGAAAGACAGGGCGGCATACTGTCTGTGACTTCCGCAGCGGCCTTTCTAGTTCCAGTAGCCTTCATGAGCATCGCCATTCCCATCAAAAAGCTCCGAGATGCTGCCATCTTATATAATGACCAATGCATACAGTTTCTAAAGAGCTTAGTAGATTTTACATAAAGCCTCTTATGGAGAACTTTTGCACGCCCTCGCGATATATAAAACCCCTAATGTCTTAGAACTTTGGATATCCCTCTCTTGCTTCTAATAATTCTTCCTTATACAGTTATAAAAGATGATATTATTTTGGGAGAAGAGTGTTGGACAGTTGGATCGTGAGTGAAATAAGAAGATCGCAGCTGCACGCGTGGAGATGAGTGAGGTAGTCGAAAATTGGGAATGATTCAGACAACGACATCAAGAGTGGGCGCATTGGACGATGCAATGAACTTAAGACGAAAAGAATAAAATTAGTTTCAGTTGAATTAGCTGAAGAGTGGAGGGAGAAGATAGTTGGAATGGATCTGAGTGATATAATACAACTAAGATGATTGCAGCTGCGCGCATGAAATGAGAACAGTAGTGCAAAATTGGGAATGACCACAACCGAATATTGGGCGCTTTGAACGAGGCATTTACTTTTTCCCAACGTACACAAAGTGAAGATGAAAAGGAATAAAATCAGTTTCAGTTGAGGGAGAAAAACAATTGGAATGGAGAGGCCGTCGTTATGGTAAATTGTGTGCATTGAATAGCGTGGAACGTAAGGGGTGAGTATGAAGATAAAAATGAACAGTTCAAGTTAAAAGGGGTTAAAGTTACAACTTATTAGGTAGATACAACATAAGCAAACATAATAATTGTAAGGAGAATGATGTCTTCTTATATTGTTGTGGAATGCCAAAAGATACAATATTTAATTTTGAGATTTTCATATTTTTTTTCGTTTATATGTAAAATAAAGTAAAGGTGAAATATAATGATGAAAATTCTATTTGTTATATTTTTTGTTTTAGATTTATTGTGAAGGGAAATGTAATAATGTCAGATGTATGGTAACAAGGAGTGGATAGTAATGGAATAGACTTGTTAACAAAGATTTTTATTTATTTTTAAATCCTAAATTTAACAATCATGTATATGTAAAAATATTAATGTTTAATCATAAACATAATATTTTCAAAATAAGTAGCATGTGAAAGGAATATATTAAATGAAAGGAAACTTTAAATTTTAAAGTTAATCATTTCTTTTTTATTTGTTGAATAAAGTTAAAAATTTGATGGGAACTTATTGAGTGAAAAAATAGACTTTAAATAATTGACCAAAACTGAAAATATAGAACACGAACAAAATTTTAAACATTGTAAACACTATAAAATTTATAAAATTTTGGACACAACAAAATTTATGTGTATGTATATAGTAAAAAAATATATTTTGACTTAAAATAAAATAACTCTTAAAATGTAAATAAAATAATTTAAAAATTTTGTCTTTCAAGCATTTTCTTATAGATGTATTTAGTAATTAATCTATAAGTGGTATATTTCTACACTAAGAGTTATTAGTTTTCAGAAATCTAGTCTCATTCTATCTCTATATGTCTCTACAAAGAAATTTTGATCTTAAATTTGTCATTTCTTTATATTGTCTTTACCTAGTTTGTAGTGTCTAGCATTTCTAAATTTAAAATTCAAATTGGACCCATGTTGTTCCACTAGCCATTTTATGCAAACTTAATATGTAAAAACATTTCATATTAGTGTAGGGTGTGATAAAAGAAAAAAATTTAATTCAATTTAACTCATTAATCATTAAGTGATCCTATTTCCTAGTTTACAAGCTATCATCTAAAGAATACAAATGAGCATTCAATATCACATCAATGTCTTCATAAATAGTGACAAATAAAGATACTACATATTTTTTTACTATCTTTGATTATTTTTCACAAATATTAAATTGGTCTATCTAAGGTTTGAATGATTAAAACATGACCCTCACTTAACAAGATCTCAATTTTGTTTAGATAAATGTTATCATCTAATTATTGTATATTGAAAAAAATAGATAAAAATAAATAAATTCACAAAAAACTTATTGTATTCAAATAAATCTATTGTATGCTAGATAATGAATAATAAAGTAACTCATCACCATGATTTTATTTTAGATCTACATGCAAAATTTAATTCTCTACCTACTAGTATAGGACACAACTAGATATCAAAATTTTATTTTAAACTCCAAAAAATAGATCTATTGGTAGACATCAATTCACATAAAAAGCATGTTTATTGAAATAAAAAATGTTTAAATATGTTGAGAAACTTTATAGAAGATAAAAAAATATTATAGAATAAACATTCAATAATAGAAATAACCATTCTAAATATATTTTTTTAATAATTATAGTGTATATTTATAAAAAAATAGTTTTATATATATTCATATATTTTAAAATTTATCAAAAATTTTAAAAAATAATAATTAACAACAATCTTGTTGAAATCAATTTTTTTTTAAATATATTTTTCTACTAATCATATTTTGCTTCTCAGTAGAAGCAAACATAATCGTTCACTAAAACTCACTATTCAAAAACATTGATTGCTCCATGGTAGTGGAAAAAGGTTTGATCAATGGTATTTTGCAAATAAAAATAAATGTTGAGCACTTCCTACAACACCGCTAAACCACATTCTAAATTAATTAAAACCAAACATGAGGAGCAATGAGAGAGCATGATTAGGTATCTAGGAAAAGAAATAATATATGAGCATAATTATTTCTCTTAAAAAATTTCTCAAAAAATAAGAACGATGAATTCAAAATATCATTTTTTTTTTCTATAAAAGTGTTTAGAGGATGTTAAATTTTTAGGTCTTAAAGTAAGAGAGAAAACTAAAAGAGAAAGCTAAAAAATTTATGACTCGTAAAAATGTATAATTTTAAAGTTATTTGTATATTGTTTATTTATCTCATTTGACTTTTTTTAATTAATTTTAAATTAAATATGCATTATTTTTATTATATAATTTATTAAAAAAAATTATAATATCAAAGTTTGGTTAGAAATTTGTTTGAAGGGTTAGGGTTTTTGTTACATATAATAAAACAAAGTTTGTTAAGTTGGATTTGTGCATGTGAAGTGTGTGAATCAATATGTTGGGAAAAGAAGAATAAAAATATTAAAAATAAATAAAAATAATTTTGAGCTATGTATGCAACATTCTATTTGTTGAGAAATATTGATTGATTGTTGTATTATCAACAATACTTGAAATGAAGCATAAATATTAAATTATTCTTGATACAGAGGAAAATATTTTAATCATATTAATGTTTGGTAGATTCAAAATGAACCTATCTCCCTTCAATTGCTACTTTAATCTATTCACAGTAAGCAAAAATAGATCTAAAAATATTAGGATATTAGGGTTTTAGGGCTACTCAAAGTTGATTTGATTTGGAGATTGATGAGATTTTTTGAACCTTTTAAACAAAAATATTAAATACATGTCAAATTTCATTTTTATAAATTTAATTTTTTGGATAAACATAAAATTACCAATAAAAATAGAAAGGCAATTTTTTTCTCAACAATTTAAAATTTAATATCTTTAGTGTGAAAAAATAGTGGTTTACATTTTTTATTATAAAATCTTGAGAGGTTTACGGGGAAACGAAGTCCATATAACCATTTACTCAATAGAAACCTGAGCAATGCCCTTTGAAATGTTCAACACAGTTTGCAACCGATTTTGCACTTTGAAAATGGTGAACGGGGTGTTGTGGCAAACATCAGCAGCTGAAGAACCCTATATTCGCATAAATTTCATCAATCTGATTGTTAACGGTCACAATTTTTAACACATTCTGATTGTTAACGGTGACAATTTTTAACACATTCGAGATTTAATCAGATGTTTTCATGTAAGGGAAAGGGACTCATAGTGGGTAGGGGTCCAATGGTGGGTATAAAAGTAGGTCTGAGTGGGCCTTATAGTGGCCAATAGACTTAATATCCAATTGCAAAACACTTAATAACCAATTGTAAAATAATTTTATCCATAAAGTACACAAATTGACAAATCATGTGATGCCACATCAGCGGACCAATAATATATGACTTAGTGACCCACTATTGGTCTCACCTTTTTTTGGGCCTTTTTGGATACCTCGAGAAAAAGCATGTTGATGTGACATCATATTTGATGATGTGGCCTTAAACCAATTTTTATAAACAGTGGACTTGCCAAATAAGTTGTACAAATTTGGGAGTGATTTGAAATTTTCACATAAGACTTTGAGATGTGTGAAGTTAGGGTGGCCCACTATAGGCCCCTCTCCCTTATATGAATCTCTGTCATTGTTGTGTTACATTTTCCAATGTAATGATTAAAAAAATGTGTTCAAAATTCTTATTTAAATTTTGTATGGGTATATATAAAATATTTTACTGTGTTTATATATTCAAGAGGTTCTCTTAATTCATTCTAATCAATCATCATTTATATTTAATTTATATTTGCATTATTTGATAGAATAGTATTATTCTTTCATATTTGATCTCATATGTTCTTTCATTGAGACTCTTAGATCTTGAGTGGGTACATCTTTAGTCAAATCTTGCATGGTATAAAGCATTTTATAACAACTCTTGCACCTATAAGCGATCCCAAACCTCTAAGCCACCTTCTACCTCTTTTCATAAAAATTGAAAATAGGAAATTATGTCACACTTTGATTAAAAATACCCAACAAAAATGACATTTTTTTTAAAATTAGACCACCATTTCTATTAAAACTAACAGTTCTAACAGTTCTTTTAATTAAAAGAAAAACTGTGTTAAATTAGGCTTTGTTACTTCAATATTATTTCGATATTCTATATTCTATACCTTAAAAAAATTGAAAGTACTTAATAAATATTATTTTGAATTTAAATCTATCACTTAATCCCAAGAATATCCTGCAAAGAAAAAGAATTTGCATAAAGCTCAAAAAATTCATTGCATTTCAAAACATACTGGATCCAGATGTGCGGTGTCCTTCAAAATAGTGGCGAATCAAATGGAAAGAAATCTTAAGCTGAACGTTGAACCTTCCAGAGACGGGCTGACTCAATACCTCCTAGATGAGAGCCAGGCAATTGCAAGAAATAGGCAAAGAACAAACCGAGAAATAAACAACATGATCATAAGGGATAATGCACGAATTCAAGCCGAATCTCTACTGCAGAGGCGTCTCCACTGATAGTGTATCACAATATTTGTGTAATATGAGCTGTGTATATACTAAAGAAATGCTACCGTGCAGAGGCTTTTTCAACTTCTCCTACAGATGATTGATAAATATCCAGGTAAAATTAATCTCGTTTATCAGAGTTCTTCTCTTTCCAGGAGAATTTTCAGCAATCAAAGTGCTGCTAACAATATTTTTCAAAAATCTACAATCATTCATTGAATAAATGTCGCTTAAAAAAGTTGAAATACCATTATCTTTTGAAAGATTTTCAAAATAGTTATAATTTTGTGTTAATAGCAGCGAAAACAATTATAATCATCATTTGATAGGAAACAGTTCTAAATGTTAAATGGCACTTTCTAGGTTAACCCTTATTAACTTCAATCATGATAAAATTCTGTTCAGAGAAAATAAGAGAACCAGAATATGTAGCAGACTTAGCTACTTTGCATAAAGTTGTGAAAGAAATAGATTATTCCAAAATCTATTGGAGTCAGAGATATCGGCTACTCCAAAATAGGGGGAAAAGGTCTTATCGAGGATATTTATCAAATGGCAAAATAACTTGAGATCTGATTCTCAAAGTGCTACTAAACCAAACGCTAATCTAATTTAAATCCGAAACGAAGACGAATGATGCAGAGAATAGCAAGAACAGTGAGTTCGAGCAAAATTATGATGTAGAGGATTTTTACAATCACATCCGCCTGCTCATATATCACGTGAGTAGAACCACCTGCAACACTATCAGACGGCCGATATTCCATTTCGTTGACAGATAAAGGCGCCTCAGTAGTAGCCTGAGTCGGAGGGCGCTGGGGTTTCGATCCTGCGGCCACAGAAGTAAAATAAATTTCTATACAAAACAAATTGAGGTGTATATTGAATGATTACTATTGCATTTCTTAATCATACATTTTCCAGTCACTAGCTCTGATGGAATGCCTGGTAATTGAACTCTTACATTAGAAAATCATAGAGAAGAAAAAAGTATAGACTAGGGCTAGAAATTAAAGACAAGAACAGTGAAGACCTAAACGCCGCACACATCTTATATACACGTTTTAAATATATTGATAGCATCATAAATTGTAGCAGTTTTAAGTGAAGCACGAAAGAAAATGTAGGGAAAGGAAAGTCGAGCGATATAAAACATATAGGAGGCGTAACACAAAATTCTCCTGCGACAAATGGATTAGGTTAGTTTCTATTTAGCTCAGAGATCTACTGTTCGAGGCTTGCAAAATATCAAGTGAAGGAAGAAAAAACACGGCGGCATACTGTCTGTGTCTTCCGAAACGGCGACGCTAGTTCCAGCTGCAATGAGCATCGCCATTCCAATCATTCCAGCACAGAAATACGCATACTGTCTCTCTACTGCCATTTTTGTGAGGAAAAGCTACGAAATGCTGTCAATGTATATAACTACCAATGCATACAGTTTCTAGAGAGTTTAGTAGATTTTACAAAAAGCCCGTTATAGAGAATTTCTGCACGCCCCTTGCGATAAAACCCTAATGTTCTAGAACTTAGGATATCTCTCCCTTGCTTCTGATTATTCTTCCTTATACAGTTATAAAAAATAATAGTATTTTGTGAGAAGAGTGTTGGACAGTTGGATCGTGAGTGAAATAAGACGATTGCAGCTGCGCGCGTGGAGATGAGTGAGGTAGTCGAAAATTGGGAAAGATTCCGACCACGACATTAATAGTGGGCGCATTGAACGATGTAACGAACTTAGAAGACGAAAAGAATAAAATTAGTTTCAGTTTAGTTTGTTGAAGAGTGGAGGGAGAAGACAGTTGGAATGGATCTTAGTGAAATACTAAAGTTAAGATGATCACAGCTGCGCGCCTGAGATGAGAGAAGTACTGAAAAATTACGAAGACCCGGACAGCAACAGTAGTAATGGGCGCTTTGAACGAGGCAACGAGCTATTTTCCAATCAATTCCTAACGTACACTGAGTTAAAATGAAAAAGAATTATGGTAAATTATGTGCATTCAATAGCGTGGAACCGAAGAGGTGAGTCTGAAGATAAAAATGAACGATTCAGTTATAATGGGGTAAAGTTACGACTTAGTGGATAATATTAGGTTAATTATTTACGAATTTTATTTTTTATTTAGTTTATAGGTAAAATAATATTAAGGTGAAATATAATGGTGAAAATTATGTGTTGTAATTTTTATAATGGTATCAAAAAATAAAATGTAATGGGTGAGTATTAATAAAAAACTATTTTTTTATCCTAAATTTGATGATCATTTATATGTCAAAATATTAACATTTAATTATAAAAGGTAATATTTCCAAAATAATTTTATTATAACAAACCAATTTTGATCTTAAATTTATCATTTCTTAAATTGTCACTATTTTGTAGTGCCTATAAATTTTTTAATTTCAAAGTCTAATTGGAACCATGATGTTCCCTTAAAACTAGGTATTGTATGCCACCTTGAAATATGAAACATTTCATATTACAGTGTAGGGTGTTGTATAAAAGGATATAATTTTTTTAACTAGTTAATCATTGAGAGATAATATTTCCTAGTTTAGAGATTATCACTATCACATAAGCATGTTCTTAATTAGTGACAAATGAACATATTAGGTATTTCTTTAGTATATTTGATTGTTTTACACAAAGTATTAAATTTATCTATCTAAAATTTGAATGAGGAGAACATAACCCTCACTTAACAAGATCTCAATTTTTAAAGATAAATAGTATCAACCCATTATTATTTATTAACAAAATAAATAAATAAATTCAAATCATAGAACCCAATTTTATGCTATACACATAATTCTATTGTATACTATATAATGAACTGTAGAATAACTCATCATTTTGATTTTTTACAATTTAATTCTCTATTTATTAGTATAATACACAACTAGATATATACCAAAATATTATTTTGAACTCCTAAAAGTAGATATATTGGTAGACATCAATTCACATAGAAAATCATGTTATTTTCTTTCCATGTGTGATTATTTTAACACAAAAAAACTTTAATTAAAGAGATGTCCAATTCTCATGTGATGAAAATATTTCACTATTTAGAACACTCTTGTGAAAACCTTTACACCACATATTTTTTTTAATTAAAGAATAAAGATAAACAGTGGTAGAAGTGGATATTGTGAATAAGTTTTTTTTAATACTTATAGTGTGTTATAATAATTGTATAAAATTATTTTTATATTTGTTTAAAATTATTTGAAAAGCTTGAAGAGAAGGGCTTTGAGAATAATTTTGTTGAAATAAAATTATTCATTTTTTTAATATAAATTTTATTTCTTTATAATTCAAAATACCACAAACTTGATTTTCTAAATAATATATTAAAATTTGTTAAAATTTTAATAAATAAAAGAAACATAAATATCATCACATCATGTATTAATTTTTTTAAATTATATTTTTCTACTAACCATATTTTACTTCTCAAAAGAAACAAATACAATTCTATAATAAAAACAAAATAACTATAAGTATTATGCTTGCACTTTTATAAGAATCAAGAAATCATATGATATTTGTTGTTAACTGATTATTTATTTATAACTAAAATATTACTAATATTACTGATCGGTGACCCTTGATCAATTTATTTGATGGATTACTTTATTGATTTGGTCCCATTATTAATTTTCTGTATAGAGTCCCACAGTGGCGTGTGTATGCAGTATTCAGAAGGCCGCAAAATACAACACTCAAATCCTTCCCAGTAATATTGGGCGCTTTGAACGAAGCAACGAACTATTTCCCAGTGGTTATGGTAAATTATGTGGTAAAAGTTACTAAAAAACTATGAAAGGGTTAAAAGTTACAACTTATCATATAGAACATACATGTGAACATACATGTGAAGGTGAAATATAATGATAAAAATTATGGATTTATATTTTTTTATTTATTTTAGATTTATTTTTTAATAGAAATATAATTAATTTTATAGCAATTCATAATGATAATAATAAGTAGAATATAATAATGTGAGTGTGTTAATAAAAGCTTATATTTTTATCTTAAATGTTAATCATTTGTATGTCAAATATTCCTACTTAATCAACTAGATAATATTTATAAAATGAATAACATGAAAAACATATGTATTTATGTATGTATGTATGTATATGTATGCATATACATATACATATATGTATGCATATGTATGTATGTATGTATGTATATTACTATTTAGGTGACATTTTTACTTGATTAATTTATTTGATGGATGACTTTATGATTCGGTATTGTAGACATGTGAAATTAGCATCGTGCACTCAATTAATTCATATTCATTTAATCATCAAATAAATCAAATTGGTAAATAAAATTCATTAAATTCAGTCTCGTAAGGTTATCCATTTAAATTAAATAAATCAACTTTGTTTAATTTAAGTCTCACATCCCCCTTTTAATTAAATAAACCAAACTTTATTTAATTAAATTCCAAATTCATATTCCAATGTAGACACGTGAAATTAGTATCGTGCACTAAATTAATTCATATTCATTCAATCATCAAATAAATCAAATTCACATTCATCCATTCATGAGATAAATAAAATTCATTAAATTCAGTCTCCTAAGGTTATCCATTTAAATTAAATAAATCAACTTTGTTTAATTTAAGTCTCACACCCCCTTTTAATTAAATAAACCAAAATTTATTTAATTAAATCCCAAATTCATATTCCATCCCTTTTGATTTACATAAAATCAAAGTATTTAAGTCAAATGGGTCAAAAGCATCTAACATCATCTTAATTAATCTAATCCTGATTAATCTAATCTAATCACCCATCACATCCTCTAGCTTTTCCCACTTGCACCAATAAAGCATTTTAATTCATTTATTAAAATCATCATTTTCCCTCAACAAAGCATCTTTTGAGAATATTCTTCAAGTTTGAATTTGAAAACAAGTTGACTTGTCCCTTCCAACATGGCAATAAATCCCCTCTTACATGTCCCCCACTTGGCATTAAAATCACTTTTTCTCCCTCCAACAAGCAAAATTTGAAATTTGAAAAGGCCAACCAATCTCATTTATTGACACATTGATCAAACCTTGCATATTCCTCAACCACTCACAAGGTGACAAGTGGCTCCATCTCATTAGCTAAAACATTATCCCACATTGCTCTCTTTTGAGCACTCTTTCAATTTGAGATTCTATAAGTAGAAGCCTCACTCTTCAACAATGCATCCACAATCTTATGCAAAGTTACTCTCTTCAATTGAGAGCTGATTTTTTCCACTTCACTCCATCTTCAAGGCATCTATCATTAAGTTTAGCAAGGATTGGGAAAGGGTCACTTTGCACAAGTGACACCAATCCACTATGGAATAGGTACATGCAATGCTTTTATATGTCTTTTAATCCTTGTTATTTGTTGCATTTCGAGCATTGACATGTTATTTCATATGGGTATTTTGCAAATTTGTATGCACTAACCTTTGTCATGAAGTTTAATAGGTATGCAAATTTGAGAGATTCTCATAGGTCTCATTATTAATTTCTTCTATTTTGGAATAGCTTGGATTCTTCAAATTCTATACAAATTTTATTTTATGCTTGCATCTATTGTAATTAGATTCCCATGAAATATTGCACACACTAATATATGACAACATAATTATATATAATTACATAAACATTTAAATGCCATTATAAATTCAATATGACCTCTAACTAGTTGATTTATTTTAGTTTCTTCATATTTTGTGGGTAATTTTATCAAATTTATCCAAAACAGACACAAAAATTTAAAAATAAATTTAATTTCCACTTTCTTGCAATGAGAAAATGAGTACAAATATTTAATGAGTAAACTAGAAAATATTGTAACAGTTCCCCTCCTTGGGGAATCATGTAAACTAGCTTGAAATTATTCATTTCCTAAAATTTGATTCTTAATACATAAAAGTCCTCAATAATTTTTTTTATTGATTTTTTACAACTAGTGGCACCATATAAAGACTTTGGTTAGAGTGACCTAGGTAGTATTACTAAAATTAACCTTGAGAAATAATATTTTTGATAAAGGAACAAATGGGTTTTACAGGGACCCGAAACCACCAAGTTTACAACAAAAGAAAGTGGAGGATAAAAAAGTCCAGCAGAATAAATAGGATGCAATAAAAGAAAAAACTAGATAAAGTAGCAGCCAACCAAAAAAGGCCAGGAAGGTCAATCAAAAAACCAGCCGAAATGCAAGCCAAAAAATCAGTAGCAACTAACCCAGAGTCTTCAGAACAAACTTAGTCACTGAAATGCAAGCCAAAAAACCAATAGCAACTAACCTAGAGTCTTCATAATAGACTTAGTCCCTGCCTCCAGGTCCTTCATCTCTTGGACACCCTTCTTGAAAGTTTGAATCATCTATGGCATGGGGGGTGCCTTCCTTTTCAGATTAGCCTTGGTTCTCTTTGAAATCCCAATGTCCTCTTCCTGGTTTTTATCTTTCACCTCTTCCAAATCAACAACCAAGGACCCCTGTTGAGCTTTATCCAATTTTTCAGTCATAGCATTGATAATGATGGCATTATGTCTTGCCATCCTATTTTTCTATTCAGTAATTATCTTCGCAGTATTTTTCATTTTTTCCAAGTCAATTTCAATCCTTTTGTCCTTACCTGCATTGTCCTAGATCTCTTTACTAGCAATGAAATCTTTACGCTCTACATCCTTCTTGCATAATGTAGAAACTTTAGCTCCCATATCTTCCAATTTACTCTAGAGGGCCCAGTTTTTTATTTTCAAGTCATTAATTTCATGAAAGACCCATTTTGACATTCTGAAATGGTCCACAACATTATTCCTAGCTATGCCTAGGAAATCAACAAAGGGTTCCCTATCAAGATTGAAGAAACTTTTAGTAGGGTCAGAGGCTCTAGGGGACCCAGTTCTAACATCTTTGTCCATCGACAGGATAATAGAGAATGAATTATTATTAGCACCAGAATCCTCAGAATCAGGAGAATTTTTAGAATACAAAAAAAAGGTTTTTGATAAGTAGATTCTTTCCAGCACCTTTGGCTTTAGGAGTAAAGCTTCTAGGCTTAGAAGCAGGGCAGGCTTTAACAGACTAGGCATTATGGATTTGGGTTTTCTTGTCAGTCTAGATAGAGGGCAGACTCAGGACCATCCTCATTGAGCTCAAATTGGGTGTATTCCCCGAACAACTAGGTTCAATGTCATCCTCCTTAGACTCCGAAGAGGAATCCAATTTAGCAGGGGCCGACATATTTTGAAAATGTTCAAAAATTAACCTAATCAGACCAATATGTAATATAGGATATGTTTTTGGGTTTTTCTTATGGTCTTCCAGACTCTTTCTTAAAGAACAAAGTAGATAGTAAGAGAGAGAAACCCTGACCTTATAGCGAAAATGATTGAGCAAGGAAAAATGATAGTCGTAGACCCTAGTGAAATGACCATCCAGGGTGATATACTCCATGATGACGCAAAGAACTTTTCTCTAGAGAGGTTTAATGGTGTCGGCCTCAAAGTAACTATTGGAAACTTTCACCAGTTTCATTTTTTCCTTGTCTTTTGTTGGAAATCTGACCACTGCTTCATCAAAGAAAATCTTGTCCCAAAAAAATTTGTGTCCTTTAGTGGACATACCAGTCACTTTAGCAATGAGATTTTCATCGAGCTTAACTGTCCTACCAAAAAGGGTTATTTCTCTATTGTCCCAATTCCTCTCAAAATTCTCTATAGCTTCTTGATTAGACCCATGGAGTTTTTCTAGAAAAGGGAGTAAACCCCCACATTTAACTTTGTTCCACACTTTAGTGTTTCTTGTGTGCATCTCAAAGCTATCCGACTCAACTCTTTTTCTATCTCCTCCCATTTTAGCAAGCAAAGTAATGTAGATAGAGACAAAATCTTGACTCGAAATGGTCCCACCAAACCTATGAGCCCACAAAGCATGTTGAGCAAGCTTACAAGATAATCTAATTAGCTCGGTCCCATGCAATCTAATGATAGTGATGTACTTACCCTGTTCTATCATCATTAATGAGATGACACGCATATTGCCCATGTGGCACATCATAGTTCAATAAGTCTCAGACATTAACACCGAAATCACTAATGTTCAGCCAAGTGCACTGTCCTTTGCTTTTAACTCCTTCATTCGCAAAAAGGTCTGCCACAACATTGGCTTCTCTATAGGCATGGGAAACCTTTATATTATTAAACTTAGCTAAGGTCAAAATAGCATCATCAATCCAAGACTTTATGGTCCACGAGGGGGGGACCTACCTAAAAAACATTCAATAATATTTTTTGAGTCCCCTTCAAGCCAAAGGTTTTTAAAATTCAAATTATGAGACAAATTTATAACATGAAAAGCTCCATCAGCCTCAGCTAAGTGATTGGTTTAAGAACCAAGGGGTGTGACAATCACACCAAGAAAATTGCCAAAAGAATCCCTTATAACTCTGTCGCATCCTGCCACCCCAGGATTGCCTTTAGTCATCCCATCAAAGTTGGCTGTGATCCAACCGTTAGGAGGAAAATTCTAGCAGACACCCTCCATATCCTTCTTAGCATGTTTAGGATCATAGGAAATATCAAAACTAATATTCCATTCCTTAGTAATCGTAAGATCATAGGAAGAACAAGCACTTTCTCGGTGTTACAAACCTTCTGAGGGATTGCATTGAAATTTTCTTTCATTAATCTGATTATTTTATCAAACACAATGACCACCAAAGATTTTTTATCTCTGTAAATTCTATTGTTTTGTTCTTTACATAGACCCCAAGCAACATGAGGGAAGGAAAAATACCATAGTTTTCGAGGTGTTGGGTTGTGAGTAGGGGATTTCCATTGGATGAAGAAGTCTTCAATTGATAAGGGGAACACCCAAGATAATTGCCAATAATAGAGAAGTTTTTTCCAAATCGAGGCAGCAAAAGGACAATGAAGAAACAAATGATAGACTGACTCTGCTTCCATCTTGCAGAGATAACATCTATTGGGTATTTGAAAGCCTCGCTTGAAAAGATTATCAACTATGAGCACTTTTTCTTGAAGTCGGATCCAAAAGAAGATGTTGAGTTTAGGTACTAGGTGCTTGAACCAAGCATTTGACCAGAAGGGAGGAGGAACTTGGGCAGAAGACAACCTGGAAAAAGCCGATGAAACAAAATAGTTGCCCGAGGGTTCATCTTTCCAAACAAGATGGTCTTCTGTCTTATCATGGAAAAGTCTGACAGCCAATAAGGATGAATGAACAAGAGCAAGAGCCTGACTAACAAGACACAAATCCACCCATTTTTCATTCATCTAATAATCTTGATCATACAAACCAAATAGAGCTTTACAAATCTCATCCCACCTGCAAAAAGGTTCAATTTTGATAAGGGGCTCATTAAACAACCATATATCCTCTCAGAATCTTGTTTGGTTTTCACTCCTAACTTGCCAGCCCACTCCTGTTTCAATAAATGTAATACTAGTAATTAGGTTATTCTAGCAGGTTGAGCCTCTGGGTAGAAAATGGGAATCCATTATGATTATAAGAGATCTGTTATTCTCCAAATATTTTCTTGTCAAGATATCAATCCATTCCCTTGAAGATGAAAATAGCCTCCAAATTTTTTTAGGAAGAAGAGTCTTGTTAACCATTCTGATTTTTCTAAGACCTAAACCTTCGGCCTTGTTAGGTCTACACACCAGATCCCACCCTATTAAAGGCAACCTTTTTTTTCTCTTCAACACGCGACTAAAGAAAAAAAAATTCAATCTTTTCAATGGCATCTGCAAACTTGGTAGGGATTTTAAAAAAGGCTTAAAGCATAAATCAACAGATTCTGAAGAGTAGCTTTGAGCTGTAATTTACCCGCTTGACTTAGCAAAGCTCCTTTCCATCCAACAAGCTTCTTACTAAACCTCTCAACCAATGAAATCCAAAAGGACTCCAGGGGTTTAAGGCTTAAAGGTAAACCTAGATAGGTGGCAGGTAAAGACTCCACCTTGCAACATAGGATTCTGGAAATTTTATTTTGTTTGTGTCTAGGAGTATTAAAGAAGAAGAGAAATATTTTCTATTTATTAATCAACTGGCCAGATTCCCTACCATATGCATCCAATAGATATTTCAAATTATTTCCCTCTAAAATAGTAGATTTTCCCAAGAGCATGGTATCATCAACAAATTGTTGATGAGAATAGATCAAATTGCTAGAGGACGGTTTAAGACCAACAAGGGATCTTTGATCTATCATCCTTTTCAAATTTCTTCCAAGGCTTTTAGCCATAATAGTAAATAAAATAGGAGAGATAGGATCTCCTTGTCTTAGACCTCTGGAGCTTTGAAAGAAAATAATCGACGAAGATCCATTAACCATAATAGAGATAGAAGCAGTAGACACAAGCTACTCCACCAACTGAAGAACCCTGTTTTTGAACCCAAATGCCTTTAAAATTTTAAACAAGAATTTCCAGTCACCTTGAGAAATAGTGTTATCTCCATTTAGAGATAGATAATAAATATTTTTTCTATATTTCATAATATTTTTTTTTTCTACTCCTCAAACAAATTTATATTCCACAAATATAAATTGATTGTACTTCATTCATTTTTTATCTAGTTTTACCTAGTATTCATTAGGCATACTTGATGGTTTGGAAAAATTAGATATGATAGTCCACCAATCTCTTTTCACCAAAATATTCTTCATCATAACTTCCATAACTTAAAATTTTAACCATTGAATTCAAAAACTTAAGATTTCAACATGCTAGTCATTGATTCAATGTTATTTTCCTATCTTACAAAAGTTTTCCAAGTTTTTTTCCTTTTAATTTATTCATGAACTACATCCAACCACTTCCTATTAGGTCCTGCTACTACACATTATAGGGTTTGAAATCTTATGGAGCTAAAGACACAAATAATAACCTTGAGATTTGATGCTCAATATTAGATTTTTTTTCATTATTACAAATAATCGATAGATTTCAATAAAAAAAAAAATTATAAAATCTATTTAACATGTACGAAAGAAAATGAAATAGTATCCTTCCATAAAAGGATATAAAATATTTACGTTGGAAACTCTTTTCAAGAAATTTCACCACCAAAAACTATTCATAGATATTTTATTTAGAGTTAGAATAGATTCTATACAACAAGTTCTTTGAAATCTTTTGTCGAGCCTCAATAAGCATACACTTGTTCTAAAATTATTTTATTCTTTATTTAAAAATAATACACATGACTATCTTTATGTTCAATTGAATGAACATTAAAGATGAGTAATCTCGAAGCATTCCAAATATGTGTGTGAAACAACCTACATGGTAAGTAGAGTTGGCTTGGACAATAGATTTGCTCCCTAGTGATCTTGGGTTCAATTCTCTCTGGGTTTAAGATACAACTATAATAAATAGACACAACAATAATATTATCATTACAATAAATTTATTTATAATACAACCACCATTGTTCAATCTTCAATTATATTAGTTCACATCAAAATAATATTTATCCTCCCTACTTATTATGATATATTCTCCTATTATAAAGATTCCAATAAATTATTCATTCTCAGAATCATTTGTTCAATTTTTCCTTGACTTAGGAATATGATAAATTGAAGGAGTCGGAAAAAATTCAAAGCCCAAATTATCAGCTCATGGAATGAATCGTAGGAAAGATTCGTAGAAATGAATCATAAAGAAGAGAATGAAGACCAAGTAGATAAACATATTATTATATTTATAAAATGGCCACTTTTAATGTGATTTCACCACATTAACATAAGAACTAGCACTTGCACCTCAACGAGGTGCAATGGTTATGCCGATAGCAGGATATACTCTAGCAATATATTGAAGGGCAAAAGGTTGCCTGAAATCCCTTAAGCCTCTGGATCACTCCACCATGTTTCTTGGTGCATCATTTCCATTCATTGTGGATCTAATAAGAATGGAATGATGCTACACCAAGCAAAGTGGTTCCCCTTGACATAGAGGACTGAAAAACCTCTACGAAGAATCATTCTTGTGGACATAGGATCTTTGGTGTAGCATAGCACGACAAAGCTAACCACACCATTTGAGAAACCAAATTTGTCTATTACATTGTCCAAAAACCCTAGTTGACCCTATCATAGGCCTTAGAGATATCAAGTCTATACAAAATTCCTCTTATTTGGGAATGAATGATTTCACAAATAACCATTATGTCATCTCTATTATTTTCCATACTTAAACAAACATTCCTTGGTCTCGAGGTAATCATTGGGAGAGTGGGTTTGAAATCAAAGTAGAGAAAACATAGTAATAATTGGAATCAAAGTAAAGTTGAAAGCTTATACACTTTACCTACTCTAGATCTAGAAGAAACATATTTTGATTATTAGCATGTGAGTTAAGCCAAGGGATGTTATTGAGAGAGTTGGGTAACCTCAGTAACCACCTAGTCCTCAATGAAAAGGTCTTCAAAGAAATGAGTTGCTTCTTTCCCTATTTATTCTCAAGATTCTATAACTTTCAATCAATTTCTGCATGAAAATTCATCATCAAAATGACACATCAATTCATTAAAAGTAACTGAGAAGCCTGCATCGAATGCATGTGTTGGCTGAAACACTTTCATGCTCGTAGACATTCTTCTTATCTAATCTATGTGTTGACCGAAACACTTCCATGTACACAGACTCACACCATATCTAATGGTTGTGTTCATTTACACTTTATTGTAGCTCTTCCTAACTTAAATTGTTTAGTTTCGTGAATAGTATTTAAAAAAATATATCCTTCGTGTCAAATAATGTAAGGAAATTTGTTCCAAGTAAACACTTGTTTACATTTCTTGTTATATTATATTGTTATATTGAATTTCATTTAATTAATAAATATAATGAAATGTACGAAGAGTGTTGGATAGCCCTTGCCTAATTAATTATAAAAATGAAGATTCGCTAAGTAACAAAAAGGAAGCTAAGATAAGAATCAACAACCAAATCCATATGCAAGTGGAAGTAAAAAAAAATTGTTTGTTTGTTTCTCTTTTTTTTGACTTGGAAACTTTGGTAATCACCCTGTTACATGTGGGGTATTTTTTTTAATGACCTCATATTACATGTGGGGTATTTTTTTTAATGACCTCATATTCACCTCAAACTACGGAGGCTTCTCTGAACATTTCACCTCATATTTTGGCTTTTTTTTTGGGCAGATCAAATCAGTGGAGGGCTTACATGTTGTTGATCTCAAAGAGTCTGGGGTTGTTTTCATTTTGGTGTTATTCTCAATTATGTTACATTCGGTCACAAGGCGTATCATTAACCAGCAACACTTGCCATTTTCTTACGATTTTTACCCTTCTATCTTTCAATATATTGCCAGAGTATGTCCTACTATGGGTGCCATCATTGCACCTTGCTCGAGTGCAAGCGCTAGTAGATAATATAATTTTAAAATTTTGAAATAAACTTGAAAATAAATTATATTAAAAAATATAGTCTCTGATTTATTTATTAGCAACTAATAAAACCTAAGCTCTAGCTTCAAAGAGTTTCTATGTAGGCATTGTAAGTCATTAATATCACAGGACCACAAACGCCTCTGATCGGATCAGATTTTTTTATTTTGGATTTTGTTGGTTGTCTGGCTTTAGATATTTGACGGAATAGTGTAATGGAACATTACTTGTATTTCTCCGAAAACAAACAGACAAAACTGTGTTGTCAGAAATATCTCCTTTTTGAAATCAGATTTCCGCCGTCACATCGTTGTGGAGGTGAAGATGCTATGATTCCTCTCTCCTTTTCACAGTCTACATCAGATTGGCATTCCAGAAAATTTGGAATGCATTTCAGAGTGCTTGAAGTGCCTGTACCCCATCTAATTTCAAAGGAATGGGAGAGATCATTATCAAATTAAACTGCAGGAGAATAACACTTCACAATGTTAAAATAGTAGGGGTTACTTGCTAAATTAGGGTCTTTAGTGCAATCAAAACTAACAGTACGATCAAATTTTGACAATTGGTTGGCAGGTTGACTACCTAAAAATATAAATCAATCTGTGTATCATGTAAGCACTGATTAACCAAATGGAAAAGAATTGGAGTGAGGGGGATAGACAAATGTCAACAAGAATGAACACAAAATGAATTGACTGAAAACTATATCTTTCATTTAGGAAAACCATATTAATGTTTTTGAAATAGGAAAAAAACTCGAAATGTATGCTGATAGAAAACTTGAAAAAATAGGGAAAGCATTACAAAGTAGCAGGTTTAGCAAATTTCCAACTTCTTGTAGTAACTGAGTTAATGGATTCGTCAAGAAACCCATATGATGTATATGATGAAATAGCTTGTTCCAAAAAAATATTATCAAAGTATCTAAGCCATAAGACATAGTTTGAGAAAGCTGGTTAAAACCAGCATAAACTGAAGACCACTGTGAACGAATTTAACCATCCTCCTGGGCTGTTGGATCAGGCAAGCACATAATACCCCACAATCTATGGAGCCATGTGGGCAAGCCATGTTACAATCTGCAGAGGCTTCTTCGAGCATTTCACCTCATATTTTGGCTTGCAAGGCTTTCCGTTACCCAGAGACTTGAGGGCCACAAGCTTCTCCATTTTGCTATCTGTTAAAAGAAGAACAATGCAAGGAAAAATGTTAGGGTTTCATTAATTAAAAAGCGTATTATATTCCCTGCTCCAGGACCCATAATTTGTTACCTGTTTCATGTTGTGTCACATCAAAGTGTAATCCATCGAGAAACTCTTCGTCATCTACCGTAGAGCAGAGCAGAAGCTCTTCCTCAAGCTTAGAAAACTCATCCTCTAGGGTTTTAGGAAACAGATCTGCAAAGCGTTCCACCTCCTCGAACATCTCGTACTATTCACAGAGCCAGTAATCACAAAACCATGACGGCAAGCACATAATACCCCACAATCTTTGGAGGCATGTGGGCAAGCCATGTTACAATCTGCGAAGGCTTCTCTGAGCATTTCACCTCATATTTTGGCTTGCAAGGCTTTTCGTTACCCAGAGACTTGAGCGCCACAAGCTTCTCCATTTTGCTATCTGTTAAAAGAAGAACAATGCAAGGAAAAATGTTAGGGTTTCATTAATTAAAAAGCGTATTATATTCCCTGCTCCAGGACCTCATAATTTGTTACCTATTTCATGGTGTCACATCAAAGTGCAATCCATCGAGAAACTCTTTGTCATCTACCACAGAGCAAAGCAGAAGCTCTTCCTCAAGCTCAGAAAACTCATCCTTGAGGGTTTTAGGAAATAAATCTACAAAGCGTTCCACCTCCTCGAACATCTCGTACTATTCATGGAGCCAGTAATCATGAAACCACGACGATGACTGTACGAGCTTCCACCATTCGCGTGAGAAATCTTCCACCTACTGGTAGGCCAGGGGAATAAACAACGGCGCGTTAGGATTCAGCGTAGAACTTCCATTTTCTTGTAATGCAACTGCCATCATGCTAGCACATCAAAGATTCTCGAACCAGATTCAACTTGCGACCTCCTTGTACCTAAAGAACGAAAAAGAAAGAATTATTTCACAAGGCGTAGCAAAGAAAGAATTATTTCACAAGGCGTAGCAGATCGGCCATGATTGTAACACTTCACGAAAAACAAGAACAAAAACCTGAAGCAGGCTCCAGCCAACCAGATTGTTACAAAAAAGCAACAATAAACTCAAAACCCTAACCTCAAAAATTTTTAAAACAAAAAATAGATTTCCCCCTAAAATTTCCGTAGGTTAGCAGTGGATTCCTCCAAATTCTCATATTTTTGCAACAAGAACGGCTAAAATACCATATCTTTTGAACAATTTCAGTGCCTTTTAACAAATTTCCCCAAAATTATAACCTGTATTCAAAGGATTCCAAAATCTCTCCTTTCTGATTCACAGAAAAATACCCCTTTTCTCTATACCAGAGGGCTTCACCTCGGGAATGCGAGCAACACTGGTAGCCGCTCCAAACTCATCCATGTTGTGCCCAAATAGGGATTTCGTTAGGTACGCCACCTAGGAATCCGATGGCCTACGTGACGCTTCTCCCCCCACGCCACCCCCATCACCAGAACCGAACAGTGTCGTGGAGCCTAGCTGAGGTCAAGTTTTGAATGGATTGTAGTGTAACCTAGAATATTGTAGGCGCAAATGCAGTGAAAGAGAGAAAGAGACGCATGATGAGAAACGTTTATGAGAAACGTTTAATGCTCCATTCCTATGTCGGTGGGGGCTTTAGAAAGCCTTGAGCAGTTGTCTCTCGCTAACAACATCCTCCGATGTTCACGTACTTCAAGAAGTGTTTAAAAACCCTAACCATACTACATGCTACTGGCGTCCTTCTGATAGGGATTTTCCACCGGAATAGTCTAATATTTTTAGGCATCAGACAGTAAGACTTTTCTGGTGGAATTCTCACCTATAATAGCCTATCGGCTAATTATAGTATATAGTTATATTATAGTAGACAATATTAAACTTATAATCAATTTCATATTTTTTTTTAAATTATGTTCATATACAGTATGACCCTATAGCCTATTCTATGATGGACAAGGTAAAAGAGTTTTGGTAGTCATAATTATAATAAATAAATTCAAATAATGAAAGATTATTTTAATATATTTATTTTATTTTTATTATATTTTTAATTGAAAGATTATTTTAATATATTTATTTTATTTTTATTATATTTTTAATTTAAAAATTGTTATCTCAATAATGACATGGTGTGATGATTAAATTGTTGTATTGTTTGTTCTTGTCATTAAGATTCGAAACTTCATTGGGGTGTAATTGTTGAGTGATTATATTGGGGATGAGGTCCCCCGTTTGTGACCTCACTAGTTCATAGTTATAGATCAAAAGGGTTTACCCTTCTTTTTTTAAAAAAAGAAACCAAAATTACTATATAAATGATATGAAATTTGAATTTCTAACTTTAATTTTATTAAATACATATATTTCAAATTATATTCATATAATTCATAATATTTAGAAAAAAAGAATGTTAAAATATAATGTACTCTATACTATTAAAAATAATAAATAAATTATTATAAATTTCAAAAAATAACATAATACTTTTTAAAAATCAAATAAATAAAAAAATCAATTGAAAATGCAATTAAGGAAAATTAAAAAGATTTTTCTTATTATATTAAAGAAATATATATAAATCAAATATATATCCCAAGCATTAAATTGATAGGACACATAAATTTCACCATTTCAATACAGTAGAAGAGTTCGCTTCAAATGAAAGTAACTCTAAGTGAAACTTATTAAGATGAATTGTATAGGATAGTCACTAGGTTTTTTAAAGAGAGAACAATAGAGTTTTTGTGAACCTGTTGCCCAACTTGCATGAACAAAGCAAACAATATTATTAGATCAAAATGCAAGGTTAGAATAAGAATTCCCCATAACAAAATAAACGCTTGATCTTATGGGGAAATTGGTGCTACTTTTATGTGAAAAGTAACCTTTTCCCAACCGCTTTTTGATAAGCTCTTGATGATGGAGATGCAAGATAATGTCTATCAAGTTGTGTAGAAAGATAGTAAGATTGTGGCGAAGTAATACAATAGAGGAGGCCTCTATTTATAGCCAAGAAGGATAGAAAAATGTCAAACATGGAGGATGTGGGACTAAAGATCCACCAATGACAAGATGCCACTTGTCAATATGTGAGATGTTGAGGAATGAGCACATTTTGGTCAATGTGCTAAAGAGGGAGGGATTTAAAATTTGAATTTGATGAAAAGATGAGTTAAATGCTAAGTTTGACTTTTGCAAGAGACATGTAAGAACTCTTAAATTCTTTGTCGGATGTACATGTCAATTTGGATTTGAATTCAAAGTTGAGGGAATATTCCCCAAAGATGCCAAGTTGAAGATAAATAAATTTTTTAATAAATCATTTAAATGCACTTTCATGTGCAAGTGGCAAAATCTAAATAATACAAGTGATTAGGATTAAATTAATTAGTATTTGATTAATTTAATGAGAGATTAAGTGATTTTGACTTTTGACTTAGATTTATGGATTAAAATAAATCAAAAAGAGATTAAAAATGATTTATACTTAGTTAAATAAATATTTTGATTTATTTAGCTAAAATGAATGATGCTAATTAATTAAATGAAGAACTTTAGAAGACTAATTAAATAAACTTGATTTATTTAATTAAAGAGATAACTTAGGAGATTAATTAAATAAACTTGATTTATTTAATTAAAGAGACAAATATGATGATAAAGAGATGATTAAGGATGCCATGGAATTAGTGAATACGGATTAGATGCATGATGTAAATTTTGCATGTCTGCATTTTGCCCCTCTTTGAAGCAATATACTTGTTGCATTGGTTCAAAGAATAAACTTTCCGTGATCAAAATTAAAAAAAATCTAATTTTTTTTTCTAATGCCCCAATGGAAAGTAAGTATACTTGTACATTGCCCCCTCAAGAGATTGAGCGAAAGATTTTATTTGAGGGTTTATCTCATGACAAAGAGGTTCAAGATGGGTAAATGGATGGTTATGATGATGATGCAAATGAGATGGTTTTAAGATGCTGAGAATAGCAAATATATATTATCCTAAACATCTTAAATGATGATGCAATGCATGTGGAATGGATGTCATAAATGAGGTGATGATGCCTATATGATTATGCAATGGATGTTTTATGCAAATGCTTAGACTAATAAATCTATATTATGATCATGAAAATGCAATGTATGTGAAATGGTTGGTGTTTCCTATTATGTATGATATGAATGATATGTGGTATGTTGATGGTTTATGGATGTAAGATGGATGTGCTTGCGATGATGATTAACTATCCTAGTATGATGTTAGTACAGAAAAGAAGAAATGAGATGATGACAAGAGGATCCAACAAGTCTATGATCTTATGAGACTTTATTAGAGATGACGATGATGATAGATGATAATTTTCTTATTAAGAATTGGGACTTTAAAAGGGATACTTACCTTATATTTGATAACATGCATAAGCACGATGCATCAAGGTATAAAGAATCAGGATGGTGTTGTACTTAGTTTGATAGACTTTGACTTGACAAATAGATAGGAGTATTCTTGTTCACATCTTAAATATAGAAACCTTGCTAGGATGCACTTTAGAAGTTTCAAACATCTTAGACTAAAACACGTAAACGTATAACCTATCAATGCAATAGTCAACAAGCTACCCAAAACACCCTCCATACATACCTAACAGAGCAAGTATTTGCCAAGGTTATATTACAAGAACATCCAACAAGCACAATAGACAAAATATAATGATCGTTGCCTCATTCCTTTCTCTCTAAATCATTTTGAGTAGGCATCATCAAGAGGTCATTGAATGAGCACAATAAGAGAAATCAAAAGAAAAGATCAAGTTCATAAACAAGCCAATGTTCTTCATACCTTCAACCAAAAGGATGTGTTTTGATAGGATAACAATCCAAGGTGATATCCAAAATGATGCCCATTGTCAAAATGATATATCCTAAGACATGCATTGTATAGGATGATGATGGTTCGATAATTTGATTGATGGGCTATTAATATAAGGTTGATTGACATGTTTGAAAATGATGAAAAGTTTGATTTTGCGTTTAAAGGTTTGTTGTTTCGATTTTGATTTTTTATTTGAATTTTTCTTTTGTTGATTGTTGTGATTGTTTTTGTTTGTGTTGCCAAAGGATGAAGGTGATGATTAGTTTATTATGGATGATTGATTATTTCAAGTGAAAGTGAGATGAGACAAATAGATTTTTCAAATATTTGGATGTTTTTGACATTTTTGGAATGTTTTGAGGCTGTTTTTTTGGTATTTTCAAGATTTTACAAATGTTTTGATTTTGATTTTTCAAATGTTTTATATTTTATGATTTTTGGATTTTTTGTTTTGAATGTTTTTGGATTTTGATGTTTTTTTATGTTTTTGAATTTTTCACATGATTTTGACAATTTGGATATGGATATGTGTGATGATATCAGTGCTTTGTTTAGGATTTTGTTGAAAAAAAAGCTAGGGTTGATTGATCCAATTGATGAATTGATTATAATAACATTGTTGAGGACACACAACAATGCAAGGATAGTGTTAAGCAACACAAGGATTGGGATGGATATCCCAAGATGATGATGGATTGATTGGATTTGATTGATCAAGACTGATGATGATAACATTGTTGAGGATGCACAACAATGCAAGGATAGTGTTAAGAACATGAGGATTTGGAAGGATCTCCCATGATGATGATGGATTGATTGGATTTGATCAATCAGGATTTTGAAGCTTGGTTTGAAACAAAAGATGCTTTGGATGATTTGAAGTGACATTGAAGCACACATTAGATGTGATTGATAGTGATTAGTTGGGTTGATGTTCGATGAAAGATGAAGCTTGATAAGGAACATTTGCTCATCAAAATATGTCATGGGCTAGTGATTTGGAATTTTTAGCTCACAAGTGGTTTGACCAATTTGATTCTATGTTTGCCAATGTTTGGATCACCACATAAATTGGAGGATATAAACCAAGATTTATTACCAAATCAAGATGTACATATCTGACCCTAGTGTCTAGTAATGTATGGAATGCCATGGGTGGATGCTTGGATAGATGTATGGATGGATGGATATGGTAAGCATACAAAGGATGCCAAGGATTATCTTGCAATACTTGATAAGGTGTTTGAACGGAGGAATGATTTATTGGATAATGCTTCATGGATTAGGTAATGTTTGGATAGGTAATGTTTTGATAGGATAGGATCAATGAAAGTGACTCATGTCAAGACATTTTCCATAAGAAAGTGTAAAGTGTGCACCAAACTTTCACCAAGATCAAGATAATTTGGACTATGGATGCAGATGAAGATGTATGAAGATGGATTGGATCAATGGCTTGTGGATGAATGGATTATGGATAAGATGGATGGAATGTTGGCTTCATTATGGATAGGATGAGATGCTTCCATTTGAACTAGCACACATAAATGCTTGATTCTACTCATGACGCCTATTTTCTAGGTTTTCATAATGGTACTTTCCCAAAGCGTCGCCCATGTGATTTTCACTAGAGGACGATTTTTCTATTTATTGTTTTCAATCCTTTTTTTGATTTTTTTGGATTTTCACTTTGTTTTATTTTTTTAGTTTTTCTGAAAGATTTTAAGCTCATGTTGAACCACCTTGTGGTGTTGATGTAGACGCTTCTGTCATAATGTGCCATTGATATCCTACCTAAAGAAGATGTTTTACCAAGATACGTGCACTTGAATACAACTTTTGAGATTCCTGATACGCTTCATTGATACTAGAGTTGACTTTATCATTGTGTGCACATTGCGATAAAATTCCTTCTGAATCTTTATGATAAAGGGTCGTTGCCAATACATGGTCAATGTGAGAATTGAATATCATGCGTGGAGGCATGGATGGAGTGTGTTTAGGGATAAAAGATAGATTGGTTGATATTTTGGAATTTTTGACTCTCTAAACTTGGGAAGATGAACAATGATGGGTGGATACAAAAGTGTGTGGAATTAGGACCAACTACTTGATAGACTTTGCACGTCGCTTGAGAATCCTTTTTTTTCTTTTGTGGGAATCTTTGATCAATACTTTTCCATTGTTTTTCCTCGCATTTTCTTTGACTAATGGAGTTTGATAGGGATTATCTTTCTTTGTATTTTTTGGTATCCATATGTATTTGATTTGTCCAATATGCTTCACAGCTTCTTTTTCTTTGATAACATTCTTTGTGCTTTGATTCAAATCTTTCTTTTGATGTTGGTCCCAATTCACGGATGGAGTGATGGGTGGATGAAGATTCATGACATGGTTGGTTGTAGTATTGGTGTCAGTTTTGTAGACACGCAAAATTGACAACATGCATTCCTCATATTTAACTAATTCATATTCACTTGTAAATTAAATAAATCAAGGTTATTTGATTGATCTCCTAAGGTTATCTTCTAATTAAATAAATCACTTTATTTAATTATTTCCTAAAGTCTCTTCATTTAATTAAATCAAATGTATTTAATTTCCTCCCTTTTGATTTAAATAAATCCAAGCATCTAAGTCAAAAGTCAAAATAACCTAACATCATCTTAATTAATCTAAATCCTAATTAATGCGAACTATAATCCATGTCACATTCTCTAGATTTTCCCACTTGCACAAATAAATCAATTAATTCATTTATTAAATCCTCATTTTCCCTCAACAAGGCATCTTTGGAGAATATTCCCTCAAGTTTGAATTCAAATCAAGTTGAATTGTCCTTTCCAACATGGAATTAACACCCCTTTTACATGTCCCCCACTTGGCATTTAAGTCCCTTTTTCTCACTCCAACAAGCCAAATTTGAAATTTGGAAAGGCCAACAAATCTCATTTATTAGCACATTGACCAAAACTTGCTCATCCTCCATCCACTCACATGTTGACAAGTGGTTATTTCCTATTAGTTAAATCTTTGTCCCACATTCACCCATTTTGTATATTTCTCCCTCTTATCATTCTATAAATTGGAAGTCTCTTTCCACATTTAGCATCCACAATCTCATGCAGAGTTATTCTCTTCACATTGATAGCTAATTTTCCCCATTACATCTGCATCATTGGCTTGTCAAGGGTTGGGAAAGGGTCATTTTTCACAACAAAGTGACACCAATCCAATATGGGATAGGTATACTTCATTTTCTCATATGCTTTGATCAATTTTTTCATTTGTTTATATTTTTGAGACATGTTGAAATATATGATATGGATGTTGAAAGTTTTCTTTTTAAAAAAATAATAACCATACTAATGAGGGCATGTTGGAGTTCTTTTGAGACAAATGCAGATTTAACCATCCACAGGTTTCATCGTAAGGATTCTTCATGATTCCTATGTTGACATTTGCACTAGATAAAGTTGCCCCCAGTATGGTGGTAGTGGCACCTTCATTCCTTGATTCTTCTTGTTTTGAGATGTCTTGTTCAATAAGCCTTCTCTAATAAATGACCACTATAGATGATGTTATTTCAATTTACTGCTCTACTAACTTTGGAATATCCTATTCTATCTGATCTTTTTCTTTGATTGGATAATGTTGGATATACTCATACATGATGTCCTCAATCTGAATTTGGGACATATCTGATCTTGATGTTGACAACTCTATTTGATTGTAGGAATTGATAACCTACTCTTTTTGTGTAATAATGTTAGGAGTAAAGGATTCCTATAGATCATCTATGTGTCCATCCAAAGAAAGCATCTCATGGGTAGATGGAGGAGTATGTGTTATGTGAATATGATCATCTTGTATAGATAGGAGAGTGTCCATTAGACCATTATAGTAGCTTGGAGATACAAACTCTTGATCTTGAATGATTTTAGAATTGCTTTTGACACAATTTGGATTAGTTTCTTGACATGGGTCAGTTTCAAAGGATGGATTGCTTACAAGGGTTATTGGACATCATCATTAGTCATGGTAAGTGGTTCAATATCCTCTTGATCTTTGAGTGGACTTGGATCAAGTGTCGAGTTTAGGGTTCCTTCAGTATTTGTAACCATGAGGTCAAAGGGGGTCAACATGTCTTGGAAAGGATCATTGCTAGACCTTAGTGAAAGATGTTGATCATGCTTTGGAATAAATCCTTGAGATATATCCACTAACTTGTAAGGCAATGCAGAGACATTTTCAACATGGTCATTAGTCAATGGATCATAGATTATGCCAATGGGATCAAATAATTCTAACATTCCTTGAAATAGATCAATAAAAAGTGGTTCTTGATGTATGGTGAGTTGATCATTGGATGGGGTAAAAACATATTCAACGTGCTCATTAATGGAGATATCTTGAAAAAAAAATTCAACAATTGTGGCGAAGAGATTTCCAATGTCTTCAACCATAGGGTCAAGTGATGTTGACATTTTCTTGAATTGGATCATTATTGGGTATTGTTGGTGAATTTTGGTCATGATTGAAAAGTGACTCTTGATATATGTTGTTTTGATCTTTGGATGAGATAAAAACATCTTCAATGTGCTCTTTGATGCTATCACCAGTGGTTGAGTCTTCATCGTTATCCCCAATAGTGATTATATTTTGATCAATGAGGTATTGGATGAGATTTTTGAGTCGAATACAACTTGATGTTGTGTGTCCCTTTGTTTTGTAAAAATAACAATGGTGCTCCTCGTTATACCCTGGTGGTTTAACTAGGGGTTCTTGATAGTTCCCATAGATGAGGAGCTTGATGAGATTTTCTTGTACCAATTGTTGTAGGACTGATTCAATTGCTCTCCCTAGTGCTGTATACTTTCGCTTCTTGCCTTGTGAGATTTGTACTTTAAATTGACTTTAGAGATGTGGTGATTGATCTTTGAGATGTGGGGGTTGGATTTGTTGATGTGGTCGATCTTGATATCTACCTTCTTAACACTGGAGATATTGCTCTTGATGTGGTTGTGGACACAACTCAATGCTTTGATGACATGGTTTAACCAATGCTAGAGTGTATTGATTTTGGAGTGAATATGTCTCTTGGCTCAATAATTCAATTAGTCTAGCACATGAAGCAAGTTGATCTAGCGAATTTTGATTTTGACACCCTTGATATAGTTGATTCTTTTGTTTAATCATATTTGGAATGTGTACTTGTGGTGTTTGTATGGGATCATGGACAAATTGATTTTGAAAAATGTTCTGACTTGGGATGTGTTATGCTTTGCATACATGCCCCAACTTTTTCTTGACAAACTTGGGGAACCCCTCTTCTTTTCTTCTTTCTATTTTCTTTGTCTCTGTCTAATTCAGAACCAAAACTGAAACTTTTCCAAGGTTCTTGTTCCTAGTTCCGTCTTGATCCCGGTTTCCCCCTTCGTTTGGGTGTTGCCCTGTCTTCTTTTTCATCCCTTTCTTTTTGTTTTGTCTTGTCTTTCATCGTTGCATTGTTCGTTCATTTTGGTCTTCATCTTTTGCGTCTTCGTCTTCATTTGTCCGTCTTCATTTCGTGTCATTCACTCTGTTGTTTTGCGCCATTGTTTTGTTTTTTGTCGGAAAATACAAAAAAATTAAAAAATTTCAAAATACGGAAAAATTGTAAAATATGAAAATTTAAATATTTTACATTTATTATTATTATTATTTATTTTGATATTTAAATAATAAAAATATTTTATGATTTATAAAGTTTAATTGTAAAAATAATAATGATAATAATAAGGTTTTAAATATTTAAGGAGTTTAATCAAATAAATTAGAAATAAATAAATTTATTTTAAAAATCTAAATAATATAATTTTATTATTTTTGTAAAAGAGAAAGAGATTTATATTGTTTAAATTTGAAAAGTAAATAAATCTTTTAGAAAATTATAATTTCAAGAGGGGAAAGCAAGTAAAATTGATTTAAGGTTAAAGCTTGAAAATAAGGTTCCTTCATAAACCAATGAATGTGCATGATTGGGGAACATTCCAAACCAGACCCCGTAGGACTATTCAAAGGTTTAGAATAAACATGAAGTCTTGAAAAAGGATAAATCTCGATTCTCATCCCGCCCCATTAAAAGCAAGATAAAATAAAAATCAAAGAAGCTCCTCTCGGAGCGCGGGCTCGAAAAGAATATTGAAGTTGGATGCTAAAAACGTTTTGATGTCAGAATTAGTTCTGGTTCCGCTCCTTGTCTATTCTGCTCCCGCACAAAATTGGTTCCCATCCTGCAACATATGTGGACTTGGAACCGAAGGTGAACTTGAAACTGGGAAAATAAAATTTTCATCCTGAAGTAGCTCCCTTCCCTCTCAGAACTGACTCTGAGCCTGCCAATAAAGCAAACTGTGGAGAGCACAGACAAGGCTGTGAACTATTTGACATAGTGCTTCAAGAAATGAAGTCTCATGGCTGAAGAGAACATTTAGGTATAGACAACGCCTACTGTTGTGCATAATGCTTCAAAGGGAAGAGCATCATTTGGAATGCCAATGCAGGAAGTGAAATATAATATGGAAGCACTGGCAATGATCTACGGAAAAGGCATTGTTGAAGAGATTTTAAAATTTTCCATGCCAAGGGTAAGATGGCAAGTGAACTATTGGACAGAAGGTTTCGATGAAATGAATCTGCACAGGAAAGTGAGAAAGCAGAGACAGGGTGCATGAACTATTCAACAGAATGCTCCAAAGAGATGCATCTGACAAAATGCAATGATAATTGCAGTTGCAATTGCTCTGGTAGACGTGCATGCGAAGGGTGGAGGCAAGGCATGCATAATAAACAAAGCACATTCATTGCTTGATAGATGGCCTCAAAAGAGATCACGCCCATAGAATACGAGGAGAGCATGGTATTCACAAAGTGCTCGAGAAATGTGCTTTCCATAATGCGGATCTGACTTGAAGGGTTTTAGAAATATTAAAGCAAATACAATTGGAAAAATGTGGAAGCAGAGATGGCTCATGAACTACTGGCAGAATGCTTCAAATAGATATCATCCCATAGCACGCAATGATTGCGGAATGAACACAAAATGAATTTGTTGCGCATGAGGGAGAAGGCACTAAGAAGAGGCCGCGCATGAACTTTTTGACAGTTTGCCTCAAAGAGATGTCATCTCGTGAAGAGAAATGGATTTCACTAAAAAAAAGCTTTTAGGATTCATGCGAGTGCAATTGGCAGTTGTAAAGTTGAATTCCACAACCTTCATTAGCATCAAGTGGGCTGCACGTGAAGTGTTTGACAGAAAGTCTCAGAGAGATGCCATCTTTTGGAATGCAATGCACAGGATAGATGCGGACTAAGACATTGAGACGGCTACGAACTATTGGATCAAAACGCCTCAATAGAAATGTAGTCTGAGAAGAAATAAATCTCATGGAATATTGTAGGATATGCATGAAATAGGTTTGTTGAAAAGGTTTTGAAGACTTTCAAGCACCAAATCCTCCATCCAATGCCAATACATGGCCTACCATGTCAAGGTGAAATCTTTGGAACATGGCATCGACATCCATCAAAGGATAAAGGATAGATGGATTCTGTTAAAAGCTGTAATTGCAACTGCCCTGGACCATGAATGCAAAGGTGCAAATATAGGTATGGCGCGACTTTGGGACAGGTTATTAATGTACATCGAACCACATGCATGCAATTCCTATGGTTTTTTTTTGCAGAGAATGGGAGTTTTGTAATAATATATGGAAATCCATCAAAGACACCATCAAATTAAATGGATTTTTGTCAGATGGTATAATTGATACTACCCTGGTGAATACAAAATGAGGAAGCATCGATAGAGTAGTGAATTGTTCGATAGAATGCCTCAAGGAAACATGTGTTCTCAAATGACTATATAATCACACATGCATCAAATGAACATGAATTTGAATAGAATATGGGAGAGCATAGTCTAGGCCATGAGTTGTTTGACAGTTTGCCTCAAAGAGATGTCGTCTCATGACAATAATCATTGCTGGTAGATCAGTAGAATGGATTTGGCAAGGATGCTCTGAAATATTTCAATGGTTTGAAGGATAGGGGCAAAAAACATCTATCTATTCTTTTTAGAAACACTTGGGATGTGGCAATAGAAAGAAAAAAAATACAAGTGAGAGCATAAGAAAACAAGTGGTTGGGTTTTTGTGTCTACAGTACTTGCTATTGAGTTTTGCGATCACTGAATTGGTTTTGTAGAGTCAATTAATGTTGCAGAAGGTAAAGGAAGAACTGCTAGACTAAAACAGGAGGTTGCTTGTACTGGAGGCGGAGAAGAAAATTATGCAGTGCCAAGTCCTCATGGATGAAGGAGGGGTATACGAAAATTCTAAATTGGAAAGTGCATGTTGTTCCATATCTTTGTGATTTCCATAGCGAGTCATTGTTAAAGGGAATTAGCTACCTTACACAACATCCTTTTTTTCAGAAAGTTGCAATCTGAGTTTGCTATTAAGTGGATTTTATTATTATTTGGATTGAGGAAATTTAAAATTAAGAATTTATTATATTCGTGCTCAATTGAAATAATTTGGAGTTAATTTGTTTTTTAAGTTAATTATTAGTTTGATTAATTTTATTGATTAATTAATATATTTTGATTCTTCTAGGTACTTTTGAAAGGGAAAGACAATAAGTTGGAGTAATCAATGTTCAAGATAAGAAGGATAAACTATTTAAAGTTGATTTGCAAATCAAACATGCAAGGGAGGCGAGATTTCCTGAAATGACTTTTGACTGAGAGTGAACTGAGCATTTCATGGAGAGATCTCAGGAAAGAGATACTACAACTTATTGTGCAAAGAGATAAATTCTAAAGTTAAACTGGAGGATGGAGTTTTAATTGAAACTAACTAAGAGTGAATTGAAGTCAACTAAATTCAAACAGAGCTGAAACTGAAAGTTGTCTTGGTGAAGAATTGTATGCACAAAAGCTACAGCTTTTTGATGTTTCAATTCTAGAGAAAATCATGTAATTTGGAGCTACAAATTTTCAAATCAAGCTCATTGTAAAGGGTGAATTAGACACTAAGGAAAAGGACTTAGGAGTTTTACAGCTTAGTTTTTTTACAGTTTTACGTTAGGATAGTTAATAGAGTTTTCTATAATTCTTAGTTTAGATGGAGGTAATCTGAAGACATAGTTTTCTGTACACAATATTTTTTTCTAGATTTGTAAATGTTGCTTATCTGTTTCATTGACAGTAGAAGCAGCTATACTTAAACCTGCTTTAGGTCATGCTCTGGAATGATGTTTGTTTTATTAATCATTTGATTTGGAAAGCTTTTAAGGAATGGAATTCTATCTTTTTCTTTTGTTCGAACGATGAGTTACAATTTTCAATTAATATTTGAACTGTGAATGAATAGCCATGTATGGATTATAGGTTGATTTGTTTTGCAGTTATGGTTTAGGGATTCCTTGGAAAGCAACAGGTCTAATTAGTTGAATGAATCAACATTCATTTTCTTTCTATGTCCCTGATCTATCTTTTTCCTTTTCTTTATACCCCCCTGTTAGAGTAGGTTTAAATAAGAATTTGATCTCACAACAATCAAGATGCTCAATAACCAGTAGGCCCTTTGAACATTACAATTACATTGACCATTGAGCAATATCAACACAGTTGAGAACCAACTACCAGGACCTTGGGAGTTAGATTAATATATGTTGTCTTTCTTTGTGAGGAGAAATAGAATAGAGATATTTTGTTTAAATGTTGTTGTGCTATTTTGACCATCAATAGGACTGGCGCTAGAAGGAGGGCCTTGACCAATTTTGGATCATTGTGAGTTGGAGTGGGTTAGATCTTGTAAAACCCAACTCTGATGGGCAGCCATTTATGTATACCTGGATTTATTCATGAAATTCCTAGTCACATGTATGATAGGCTTCCTTTATTTTTCATTGACAATGGACAAAATGTTTCTAAACATGTCAATATTTGTAGGGATTTAGCCATTGTTCTCCAGATTCAGCATAAGGATATCATTTGTCAATTGTTCATCAAAACACTTAAAGGTATAGTGAGGCAATAGTATGTTAATTTGCCACCAAATTCTATTTGTTCATGGATAGAATTAAAAATCTTGTTCTTAGATCAATTTGATCCTTATATGCATATGCAAAACCCATCACTTCAATTTGCAGCTATGAAAAGATTACCACGTGAATCAATTATGCAATTCAATCACAGATTCCTCCTTATGTTTAAGCAAGTTATAGATTCAAACCTTGTTATTAATGATTGGGTGGTAAAAAAACATTATTATTGGGGTTTGCATAATTTATTGGTAGCAAGAATTAAATGTTGTGGTAAAATCACCACTATATGGGATGCATTTAACAAATCTCTCTTGCTCGCACAATCTAGACAAGACATTACAAACATTCCTAATCAAAGTAAGAAATATAATGATCTTGTACTTGAAAACTGCCACCCTTCACATCTTTGCACTAGTTTATCCACAATGCCTACCCACATGAAAAGTTAGGCTTTGCAAAAGCCAACGATAAAGGTAAGTATTCCACTTGCCAATGAATTTGTGACTATATCCACTCTTTTTGGTCATACCCCAATACATGATCCATTACATTGCAATGAAATTGCAAGTGAGAGATTTGATAAGAAAGTATGTCAATTTGATGTTTTATCTAACAAAAAACATGAAATTGATATAAGGTCAGAATATGATGGAAATCTCAAATTGGAATCTAGTTTCATTCAAAATGTTAATACTAATGATGATATTGAAAGAAATAAGATATCAACACAGGACTATCATCATGAGAAATCAGCAATACCTTCTAATGCTTTGAACAACTCTTTTGATCAATGAAGGATGGACAAAGAAGCATGGTTCATGCTGGCTAGATATCCCAAGTGCACAAAATCGAATAACGAAGAAGTTGGAAGAATTAGGAGATCTGAAATTATTAGAACTTGTTAAACCACTGGATGTGGGATACATCAAACAAATCAGCATTCCCCGATGAATTGCCATGTTTTCCTACGTAGGATGGAATTAAATTTCAGACATCAGATCATTGTTGAAGAAATATTTATGGAGGATCCTTGGAGTACGTATCCCATTGATCTGGAAGATGAAACAACTAGCATACATGAAAATAATAATGACTCCCTTCCAAATGATGAGAGTAACTGTGAGAATGTGCTGAGCTCTTCCCTATCATCTAATGAACTTGATCCTTGCAGCAAGATGGATTCAATGACAAATGAAGTTTCTCTACCTTGTGGAGATTCGCTCGATGTGGAAAATGAGTTTATCAATGCATTCATAGATTCTTTCATGGTGATCAATAAGGGAGAAACATCTTTTGATGAGTTAACACAAGAAAACAACTCTGTTGATTTGAATGATGAGCACATAGAAGCTGAGAACAACATGATTATGAATAAGGCTACAAAGGGGTCTCGTGGTGAAGGAAAAAAAGGTTGAATGTAAGATTGATTCTTCAACTCAGGAGGAAGGTCAAATGGATGTTCAAGTTATTCAAGGGCTGCCTGATAATCATTTAGATCAGACTTACCCTTGTCAGGAAAATAAATTGGATCTCAGTGCTAATCAAGATACTAACACTAATGAAGTTAGTGGTTGGTTGCAGCAAGGAATGAATGAATGGCGACTCCAAATAATATCAAAAGAATATCAAGAAAGTGATTAAGAGGTCATCTCAGAAGTTGAATCCCTTCAAAATGACGAAGAGAGTGAAATGAGAGTGTTTTCTTGGTTGTGATCTTGTTTATTCAAATGTGATGTTCAAAGAAAATCCTTGCTTATCATGCACTAGTGAATTTTATCTTAACAGTGATGAGTTGAAACTGACTTATACGTTCTAGTTGACGATAGGAAGAAACATAATTGGAAGAAATGTTTCCCTGAATTTAATTCTATTTATTCAAATGAGTTGTTCGAAGACAATACTTGTTCACCCTGTATTAGTATTTCTGACATCAATGGTGATGAGTTCAATGCTGACTTTCAATCTCTTTTGGGTGAAGTGTTTGAAGAAAGTGTTAATATCTATGCTTCAACTTAGGAAGAGGTAGATTTGTGAAACTTGCAAGCTGAAAACACGAGTGATTTATTGTTTAGTCCTCCTAAGGAGACCCCAATAATTTGTGACTATGTGCCCAAGATGAAGGCTGCAATGTTGGCACATGACTATTCCAATTGCATAACGAACCTTGTTGTAGATGACTCCTATAAAATTCGTCCTTCTAATTTCCCTTATGAGGTAAGTGGTTCTGATTTCTTGTTGTTTGGAAGGATTGCCAAGTCAGGTAAGGAAAATGTTGAGCAGATTGATTTAAAGGGTGAGGAAGTTGGTCCTTTAATTGAGGATGTATGTACTTTAGGAAACATGATTGAGATTGATAATCCCTGTGAAGTCAAATACACTAGTTTGTTGTTTGAGCCTAGTATTGATTGTGATAGGGATATACATCAAAATTTTGAACAAATTTTAGATGTCTTGAATACAAATGGTACATCGCTAACAGATACTTTTATGTTGACATGCATGTATCAGAGCGAAACAAAGTGGTGTTCTATGATTTAAGACCTTGTAAAGAGGAGATCATACAACATGAGCATGCCACAACAACTGAAGGTCTTCTGAATCAGGTGGTGTCTTTCCATTACCCTTTGTGTTTTAATGATTTTCAGTTTGATTATGGTGTTGGGGATAGTAAAATGTGTTTGTGGCTAAATCATGACAAGACTAAGGACCCACAACTGTTAATATTTCAAACTTTATACCCTCAGAATGAATATGTTGCACATAAACTTTACATTTTGGAGTATAAGGACAAGTTTGCTAGATTCAGAACTATACCTAGTAAGTTAAGATTGTTGCACATAGTGAAAAATCAATTAGGTTAATGTACAATTTTTAATAGTTTTATGTTTGTAGAGCATTGTTTTGGAGTTAGTTTAGGATTAGGATTGGTTAGTGTTAGTTTTTGGTTTAGTTAATTTTCTTTCTGTTTTCATTTTTGTTGTTTTTTTTGGTTTGTTTTCTTTGGTTTTGTTGTGTTCTTTTTCCTGTGTCCTCTTGTTTTTCTTTTTGTTTCTGGGTTTGTTTTTTCTCTTTTGTTTTGGTCTTTTGTTGTTTTGTTTGTTTTTTTTGTTCTCATTTTCTATTTTCATTTTGCTGGTTCGTGTATCTGTGTGTTCTCATCTTCTGCTCCTCTCTTTTTCTCTATTTCTTTCCTTTCTTCTGTGGGGTTTTCTCTCATTGCCAGTCAAAGCTGAGTTATTGAATGCAAGCTATGTTGAAAGGTGAATCTGTTGAGATTCTGCTATTTGTATTTTGAAATGCTTGATCAGTCAGTAGATTTGAAAACTTTGATTTACCTTCATCCATCTCAAATTGGGGAATCTTCAAATGAATTAGAACTTGGTACATTATGCAGTTTTGGGGAGTTTTTGAAAGTCTATCATGATCTGCATATCTTAAGAAATCCATCAGTTAGTTTACATCAGGTGGGGTAGCTCTATTCCAAGTGAAAAATCTAAAGGGTTACATTTCTTGCACAATGTCCACTGTGGTTCTAAACCCACTACTTAGGCTTCACTGCTTGAGGATTGAGGGAAAACTAGAAATTGTACTTCAAAATAATCAACACCTGAGAAAATAGAAAAGAAAGAGATTTGAAAATGAACTCAATCAGTAAGGGTGATTCAGGTAGCTCTACTGGGGCTACAGACGCATGGCTGGCAATAGAACAATGCTTAGAGAGAATCAAAGGTATCTCTGTTGAGGCTATATACACCTGTCTGGAAGTTGAGCTATGCCCAAGATATCATTGCACATTAGAAATTTAAGTCACAACTATGTAGCTTGGGCAGAGTCTGCTCCACTTTGATCACAACAATGCTTATAGAGGGGAATGAATCATTTGTACACAAACATATTTCAATCTCGTCTCGAACCTTTGTAAGGTCCTAGTTTGATTGTGTTTGCACTTCTTAGATTACCTTGAATGAACGTAAATCAGAGATTTTGAGTATTTGGAGGGTTGTGGGTTTTAAAATGCTTAGAGCATTTTCCCAGCCGAGTCACCATTTGTTATGCTTTGCATACACACCCCAAATTTTTCTTGACAAAGTTGGGGACCCCCTCTTCTTTTCTTCTTTCTATTTCCTTTGTCTCTGTCAGATCCGAAACCAAAACATAAACTTTTCCAAGGTTCCTGTTCCTGGTTCCATCTCGATCCTAGTTTCCCCCTTTGTTCGGGTGTTGTCCCATCTTCTTTTCCGTCCCTTTCTTTTCGTTTCATCTTGTCTTTCATCATTGCATTGTTCATTCATTTTGATCTTCATCTCTGTTTTTCCATCTTCATTTCGTGTCATTCACTCTGTTGTTTTGCATCACTATTTTGTTTTTTGTCGAAAAATACAAAAAAACTAAAAAAATTCAAAATACGAAAAAAATTGTAAAATATGAAAATTTAAATATTTTAGATTTATTATTATTATAATTTATTTTGATATTTAAATAATATAAATATTTTATGATTTGTAAAGTTTAAATGTAAAAATAATAATGATAATAATAAGGTTTTAAATATTTAAGGAGTTTAAGCAAGTAAATTAGAAATAAATAAATTTATTTTAAAAATCTAAATAATATAATTTTTTTTGGTAAAAGAGAAAGAGATTTCTATTGTTTAAATTTTAAAAGTAAATAAATCTTTTAGAAAATTCTAATTTCAAAAGGGGAAAGCAAGTAAAAATTGATTTAAGGTTAAAGCTTGAAAATAAGGTTCCTTCGGAAACCAATGAATGTGCATGATTCGGGAACATTCCAAACTGCACCCCGTAAGACTATTCAAAGGTTTAGAATAAACATGAAGTCTTGAAAAAGGATAAATCCCGATTCTCATCCTGCCCCATTAAAAGCAAGATAAAATAAAAATCAAAGAAGCTCCTCTCAGAGCGCGGGCTTGGAAAGAATATTGAAGTTGGATGCTAAAAATGTTTTGATGTCAGAATTAGTTCCAGTTCCGCTCCTTGTCTATTCCATTCTCGCACAAAATTGGTTCCCATCCCACAGCATATGCGGACTTGGAACCGAAGGTGAACTTGAAACCGGGAAAATAAAGTTTTCATCCTGAAGTAGCTCCCTTCCTGCTCAGAACTAACTTCAAGTCTGCCAATAAAGCAAACTATGGAGAGCACAGACAAGGCTGTGAGCTATTTGACACAGTGCTTCAAGAAATGAAGTCTCATGGCATAAGAGAACATTTAGGTATAGACAACGCTTACTATTGTGCAGAATGCTTTGAAGGGAAGAGCATCATTTGGAATGCCAATGCAGTAAGTGGAACATAACATGGAAGCACTAGCAGCGATCTACGGAAAAGGAATTGTTGAAAAGATTTTAAAATTTTCCACGCCAAGGGTAAGACGACAAGTGAACTGTTGGATAGAAAGTTTCGATGAAATGAATCTACACAAGAAAGTGAGAAAGCAGAGACAGGGTGCATGAACTATTCAACAGAATGCTCCAAAGAGATGCATCTCACAAAATGCAATGATAATTACAGTTGCAATTGCCCTGGTAGATGTGCATGTGAGGGGTAAAGGCAAGGCGTGCATAATAAAAAAATCATGTTCATTGCTTGATAGAAGGCCTCAAAAGAGATCTCACCCATAGAATACGAGGAGAGCACGGTATTCACAAAGTGCTCGAGAAATGTGCTTTCCATAATGCAGGTCTAACTTGAAGGGTTTTAGAAATATTAAAGCAAATACAATTGGAAAAATGTGGAAGCAGAGACAGCTTGTGAACTACTGGCAGAATGCTTCAAATAGATATCATCCCATGGCGTGCAATGATTGTGTAATGAACACAAAATGAATCTATTGCGCATGAGGGAGAAGGCACTAAGAAGAGGCCACGCATGAATTGTTTGACAGTTTGCCTCAAAGAGATGTCATCTCGTGAAGAGAAATGGATTTCACTAAAAAAACTTTTAGGATTCATGTGAGTGCAATTGGCAGTTGTAAAGTCGAATCCCACAACCTTCATTAGCATCAAGCGGGCTACACAGGAAGCGTTTGATAGAAAGTCTCAAAGAGATGCCATCTTTTGGAATGCAATGCATAGGATAGATGCAAACTAAGACATTGAGACGGCTAAAAACTATTGGATCAAAACGCCTAAGTAGAAATGTAGTCTGAGAAGAAATAAATCTCATGCAATATTGCAAGATATGCACGAAATAGGTTTGTTGAAAACGTTTTATAGACTTTCAAGCACCAAATCCTCCAGCCATTGCCAATACCCAGCCTTCCATGTCAAGGTGAAATCTTTGGAACATGGCATCGACATCCATCAAAGGATAGAGGATAGATGGATTATGTTAAAATTTGTAATTACAATTGCCCCAGTCCATGAATGCAAAGGTGCAAATATAGGTATGGTGCAACTTTGGGATAGGGTATTAATGTTCATCGAAGCACATGCATGCAATGCCTGTGGTTTTTTTTTGCAGAGAATGGGAGTTTTGTAATAATATATGGACATCCATCAAAGACACCATCAAATTAAATGGATTTTTGTCAAATGCTATAATTGATACTACCCTGGTGAATACAAAATGAGGAAGCATCGATAGAGTAGTGAATTATTCGACATAATGCCTCAACGCAACATGTGTTCTCAAATGCCTTTATAATCACACATGCATCAAATGAACATGAATTTGAATGGAATATTGGAGAGCATAGACTAGGCCATGAACTGTTTGTCAGTTTTCCTCAAAGAGATGTTGTCTCATGGCAATAATCATTGCTGGCAGATCAGCAGAATGGATTTGGCAAGGATGCTCTGAAATATTTCAATGGCATGAAGGATAGGGGCGAAAAACATTTATCTATTCTTTTTAGAAACACTTGGGATGTGGTAATAGAAAGAAGAAAAATACAAGTGAGAGTGTAAGCAAACAAGTGGTTGGGTATTTGTATCTACAGTACTTGCTATTGAGTTTTGGGATCACTGAATTGGTTTTGTAGAGTCAATTAATGTTGCAGAAGGTAAAGGAAGAACTACTAGACTAAAAAAGGAGGTTGCTTGTACTGGAGGCGGAGAAGAAAATTATGTAGTGCCAAGTCCACATGGATGAAGGAGGGGTCTATGAAAATTCTAAATTGGAAAGTGCATGTTGTTCCATATCTCAGTGATTTCCATAGTGAGTCATTGTTAAAGGGAATTAGCTACCTTACACAACATCCTTTTTTTCAAAAAGTTGCAATCCGAGTTTTCTATTAAGTGGATTTTATTATTATTTGGATTGAGGAAATTTAAAATTAAGAATTTATTATATTCGTGCTCACTTTAAATAATTTGGAGTTAATTGATTTTTGAAGTTAATTATTAGTTTGATTAATTTTATTAATTAATTAATATATTTTGATTCTTCTAGTTACTTTTCAAAGGGAAAGTTAATAAGTTGGAGTAATCAATGTTCAAGATAAGAAGGATAAACTATTTAAAGTTGATTTGCAAATCAAACGTGGAGGGGAGGGGAGATTTCCTGAAAAGACTATTGACTTAGAGTGAACTAAGCATTTCATGGAGAGATCTCAGGAAAGAGATACTACAACTTGTTGTGCAAAGAGATAAATTCTAAAGTTAAACTGGAGGATGGAGTTTCAACTGAAACTAACTAAGAGCGAATTGAAGTCAACTAAAGTCAAACAGAGCTGAAACTGAAAGTTGTCTTGGTGAAGAATTGTATGCACAAAAGCTACAACTTTTTGATGTTTCAGTTCTGGAGAAAATCATGTAATTTCAAGCTGCAAATTTTCAAATCAAGCTCATTGTAAAGGGTGAATTAGACACTGAGGAAAAGGACTCAGGAGTTGTAAAGCTTAGTTTCTTTAGAGTTTTACAGTAGGATACTTAATGGAGTTTTCTATAAGTCTTAGTTTAGATGGAGGTAATTTGAAGACATAGGTTTCTGTACACTGGTGATTTTGCTAGATTTGTAAATGTAGCTTATCTGTTTCATTGATAGTAGAAGCAGCCAGACTTAAACCTACTTTAGGTCATGCTCTGGAATGATGTTTGTTTTATTAATCATTTGATTTGGAAATTTTTCAAGGAATGGAATTCTATCTTTTTCTTTTGTTTGAACGATGATTTGCAATTTTCCATTAATATTCACACTGTGAATGAATAGCTATGTATGGATTATAGGTTGATTTGTTTTGCAGTTATGGTTTAGGGATTCCTTGGAAAGCAACATGTCTAATTAGTTGAATGAATCAGCATTCATTTTCTTTCTATGTCCCTAATCTATCTTTTTCCTTTTCTTTATACCCCCTTGTTAGAGTAGGTTTAAATAAGAATTTGATCTTGCAACAATCGAGATGCTCAATAACCAGCAAGCCCCTTGAACATTACAATTACATTGACCATTGAGCAATATCGGCACAGTTGAGAACGAACTACAAGGACCTTGGGAGTTAGATTACTGTATGTTGTCTTTTTTTTTCAAGAGAAATAGAATAGAGATATTATGTGTAAATGTTGCTATGCTATTCTGACCATCAACAGGATGATGTTCAAATTTGGCATTATGGGTTGAAATTGAACATTTTTGTGGTCAAAAAACATGTTGCCTTGATTTTGCGTGGTGTTAACTTGACTTGGACCAATACATGGATTTGTTAACATATTATTTAGACTTTGGACAACATTCATATGATTTGCAAACATATCCATCCCAAGGTTTCCCAATTTTATATTTCAAATGTTCATGTTTGGAAAACTTGTACGTGGCATGTATGGATTTGGTAGGATGATGTCATTTTGTGGAAGACTCATGCAATGAGTGTTTGTTTGATAGATTTGTAGGTTTGGACTTGGATTTAAATTTACCATCGAGAAAGATGTTCTGAACTCTTGATTGGGCATACTTACATTTGTTGTACTATCGAGGATTACAGGAGATAATGATCCCATGTATGGTTTGTATAAATATATGTGTTGAAAATCAATTGGCATTGTAAGGCTTTGATAGTTTGGTTGGTTTGGATTACTCATGTTGTATGGAGAAAGTTTATATTCCATGTTCTTCTTGTGCTTTGACCATGTTGCAAAAGTAACCTCTAAGGTGTTTACGACCAATGATGAGATGAAGGATGAAAGAGGTGAATGATATGGGCGTTGAACTTTTAAGAAACTTTGGATCAATGCTATACATAGGGTTTGATTTTGATTGTTTTGATTGGATAGTGAACTTCTAAACCCTAAGATGTTAGATGTGATCTTAGGATGAATTTATTCAAAGGATTGCTAATTTAATTAAATGTATGAGAAAGGATGCATTCCCACACACCTAACAAAACAAATGATTTTGATTTGGTTTAAGGATGTACCCAAGTCTAGACAATGATGTTTCCAAAGCTCTAAAGTTGATTGGTGGGATGGATTTTAATAGATTTTTGGGATGGATGAAGTGTTTTATTTTTATCCTAAATGAACCTAAGGACTTGTTTACTAGACCAAGATATTGAATAACATGCTTTTCTCTAAGAGTAGTTCAAAACATAAAGACCAATGTTTGCATGAAAACCATATCACCAAAATATGTTGAGCACATGTATGGGGTCCAATTGATTTAATCTTTGCTTAATGAGTTTTTTTATCACAAACACACTCTTGATTAGCTTTTGAAACTAGATGTTCAATGTCCTAACTTCTTCTCATCCCACAAGGTGCATTATGTGGAAATCAAGGAAGTCAAGACAAAGGTTACCTAATGTTGACTTTAGTAGGAGAAAATTGAGATGAAATCCAAATTCCTAGAAACCTCTAAGGATGAGAATCCCAAGGGAAAGCAATAGCATGTGAATTCGTTCAAGGATATTCGCTTCTCCTAGAGGGTTTTGAGATTTGATGCTCATGTTAAATGTTTGTTTTCCAATTTTTTTGATCAAGCAATGTGTTTTGATTTCAGGAACATGTACAAACCTATGGATATTTGATACAATATTTGTTGAGTCCCCACTTAGACAAGTCTAGTTAGGCTTATTTTTAGTGAATGGTTAGATGCTTGAACCCACTAGCTCCCCTCCATGGTACTCACTTATATGGGATAACCAAGCATCAGTACCCATGAAACTCCCATGGCATACTTTCCATTTCTACTAAAAATCGTAAAAGTGTGGGGTGGCTTTAGAATGACCATTCTTCCACCAACAAATAGATAGGGATTTTGGCCTTTCTACAACAAGGGTTTTAATTCAGACTTTCCATTCGTAGGAGTTTCCCATCAAGGTGAGAGATCATTACTTCCCTTCTCGTCATAGCCAACCGCGTGATACTGGCTTTTGTTCCAGTACCCACTATTATATCCCAACTGGAAATACTCTTAGCTTTAGAGTGTTATTGGTCGAGTCATTCCCTTGGGTGAGTACTATTTCCCCAGGTCAGGCCCTCTAAGATAAACAATAGAGAGCAAACATATTCATAGTTCAATCAACCTTTGTTTAGAAACAAAGGGAGAACAATAGTGTTTATGGTAAATTATGTGGTAAAAGTCAATAACTTTTTAGAAAAAAAAAAAAACTATGAAAGGGGTAAAAGTTACAACTTATTAGATAGAACATACTTGTAAACATACATGTGAAGGTGAAATATAATGATAAAAATTATGGATAGCATCTCATAATGATAATAAGAAGTAGAATATAATAATTTGAGTGTGTTAATAAAAGCTTATATTTTAATCTTAAATGTTAATCATTTGTATGCCAAATATTCCTATTTAATCAACTCCACAATATTTATAAAATGAATAACATTAAAATCATATGTATGTATGTATGTATGTATATGTATATACATATACATATATGTATGCATATGTATGTATGTATGTATGTATATTACTATTTAGGTGACCTTTTTACTTGATCAATTTATTTGATGGATGACTTTATGATTTGGTGTCATTATTAATTTCTTCTATTTTGGGATAGCTTGGATTCTTGCATATTCTATATATATTTTATTTTATACCTACATCTATTGTAAGTTTCTTCATGCACCTAGATCTAGACTCTTGTAATTAGATTCCAATGAAATATTGCACACACTAACATATAACAACATAATTATGTATAATTACATAAACTTTTAAATGCCACTATAAATTCAATATCACCTCTAACTAGTTGATTTATTTTAGTTTCTTCATATTCTGTGGGTAATTTTATCAAATTTATCCATAATTGACACAAAACTTTAAAAATAAATTTAATTTCCACTTTCTTGCAATCGAAAAATGAGTACAAATATTTAATGAGTAAACTAGAAAATATTGTAATATTGGTGAATCATGTAAACTAGCTTAAAATTATTCATTCCCTAAAATTTGATTCCTAATACATAAAGATCATCAATAAAAAAAAATTATTGATTTTTTACAACTAGTGGCACCATATGAAGACTTTGGTTAGAGTGACCTAGGTAGTATTATTAAAATTAACCTTGAGAAATAATGTTATCTCAATTTAGAGATAGATAATAAAGATTTTCTCTATATTTCATAATATTCTTTTTGTCTACTCCTTGTAGACACATGAAATTAGCATTGTGCACTTAAATAGCATCACATTCATAAATAAAATTCACATTCTTTCACTGATCAGGGAAATCGGGTTCATCATCCATTTAAATTGAATAAATTGACTTTATTTGATTTAAGCCTATAATTACCTCATTTTATTAAATAAATTTTTTTTAATCAAACCATAACATTTCATCTTTCATAAACCATCTTCTATGTTCATCTCTTGCAAATTAATATACCTTTATCTTGCATCATCCCTTTAATTAAATAAACCAAACTTTATTTAATTAAATCCCAAATGCATTTTCCATCCCTTTTGATTTAAATAAATCAAAGTATTTAAATCAAATAAGTTAAAAACCCCTCATCATCATCTTAACCAATCTAATCCTGATTAATCTAATCTAACCACCCATCACATCCTCTAGCTTTTCCCACTTGCACCAATAAATAATTTTAATTCATTTATAAATTCATCGTTTTCCCTCAACAAAGCATCTTTTTGAGAATATTCTTCAAGTTTGAAAATGAGGGAAAGTTGACTTGTTGCTTCCAACATGGAAATAACTTCTCTCTTACATGTCCCCCACTTAGCATTTAACTCTCAATTTTGAATTTGAATCTCCCCCTCTTTGGAAAATTGGCGAAAACTTGCACATTCCTCAACCTATCACAATGTGACAAGTGGCTTCATCTCATTGGTCAAATCATTATCCCAAATTTCTCTATTGTGAGCTCTCTTCCAATTTGAATATCTATAAATGAAAGCTTCATTCTTCATCAACCCATCCCAAAATATCATGCAAAGTCACTCTCTTCAATTGAGAACTGATTTTTTCCATCACCATTGCATTTGCATCATTTGAGTTTTAGCAAGGATTGGGAAAGGGTAATTGGCACAATTGACACCAATCCAATATGGAATAGGTACTTTCCTTGCTTCTATATGTCTCTTTGATCTTCTTTGTTACTTGTTTGCATCTTTGGAGGATGAAATTGTTATTTCATAGAAGCATTTGATAAATTTTCATATGACTAACCCATTATTTAATATGCATTTGAGGTTATGAGTGTTTGCATATTTTAGATGCTTCATCATGGCACTAGAAGGAGGGATGTAAATCTGAATATAAAGTTTTTTTTTTGGTTTTCAATGATCATGTTTATTCATGCTCTAGATGGGGCTGCAGGTCTAACTCATCACATTAGACATAGAAGAAGACATTGCACAATCTTATAATGTTGCCATCATTAGATCTCATGGCTTTAAAATGATTACTAACTTTGTCCCTATCAATATACATGTATATGTTTGTTTTTTTTTCTCATTGTATTTCAAGTGATTTGAATAGTATAGCACACATCATTTAATAGCTACATGATTATGGTTTCACATGCACCTACTATTATCATATGTTGATATTTTCCTAGCTTCTAATAGCTTACATGGACTATTGGACTAGTTAGAGTATGCTTTACATAAAATTCTTAGGTGTTCAGGACTTTGAGTGTGTTGAATTTAATGATAGATATGGCATGATTCATTAGGTTCTACATTTAATTTCCACACATTGATTACCCTTTGAGTGGCATCCCAAATCTATGTTTGGTCAGCATTCTAAATCTCCTATTCATTGTGCTATTAATACATTTTTCCTTAAATCACTTTATCTATGCTTGGTTGGTGTCCTAAAATAACTTTTTCTCTACTTAGGTTCTATGTTTAGCATATATGGTGCGGTGTGCACTGTGTTATTATCCTCATTCATAACTACCTACTTTCAATCTACAATCAGCCTATTTTCGCAATCTTGAACATCTGGATAAATCCTTGTTAGATTGCTTTCGTCTATCACTTTAACTTCCATTCACCCTGGATCCATAACTTCAGAGACACACCATCATCGTTGGTTCTTACAAGCTGCTACAATTTCCTATTGATATTTTTTTTCTTGGTAAAGAAATGTGTGAACAAAGAGCATTTATCCACGTCTCTGCATATGTATTTTGTGGTTGGTCTACGTAGCAAAGAAGCTAACTAAATAGTGAATAATGGATGCTTTGAATGGTTGCCTCTTTTCCAATGTGCTTTGTCTATCTACATTGACTGTGTTCGCCTCTTTTTTGGCGTGCCTTGTCTATCCTTCATGTATTGAATGTGTTCACCTATTTTCTGGCGTGTTCTATTATCAAGTTTTCTAAATGAAGATATTTTTCTATCCAAGTGTTGTAGTATGAGATTCCGCTATCTTCTATTAGAGGGAAAGTAGTCTAGGAAAGAAAAGTGTCCATTTTGGATAGTAAGTATATCATTTTAGCAGCTAATTTCTTTCATGAAATAGCACCCAATCTTTCTTATGGAAATTAGATGTTTTATAGGGCTATTTTTTGTGGGTCAAAACTTAGTTCTCCATAAGTAAGGCTATCAAGTGGAGCAAAAGCCTTTCAGTTTCTATATTATCACCAACTTTCAACATATCTTGAACTATTCAGGGTGTGATAGTGTACCTCTCAAAGATATCTAGATCAGCCAATGGGAGGCCTGAGTTCAAGCTAAGCAAATCATTACTACTTAGTCTAGGTATTTGAGAAATGGAACTTTGGTGGGTATTAAGATCAAGGTATGGGAAAATAATGAATGCTTTAAATTCCTAATACTGTTTCTAATAGCATAAGCCATGATTCTATTGAGATTTATTTTTCCTACCAAATGCCAACCATGGGTTTTAATCTGGAGCTTTGTTGCGAAGTAAGATATGTTATTGCAACATAGAAACATAAACAGACAATATTGGTCTTAAAGGAACCTGTGTGAGAAAAGAAAGTGGGATGGCAAGCATAGTTCGTTGCATTTAGACTAGTAAGCTACGTAGAAAAGCTAAAATGGTAGCTTGAGGAGATTGGCTATTAAAGTTTGATGCAGATTTTACAGATTTTTTCTGGTCTAAAACGTCCTTTACAACTATCAAAATTGTCAGAGCAACACATTTCTTGTCAGCTTTCAAATAGGATTATTCAAATCTTCACCATAATTATTCTATTTTTCTTTCAAGGTGTGATTTGATCTTTAATGTGGTTGGGTCAGGTTAAATACATTATCTTTTCTTGATTGGTTTGAATAAATGTCTATTCTAAACTTTCTATTTTGTTCAAAATAGAATTAGTACGAATTGAAAAGGTCTTAACATTTATTTGGATTCATCATAGGGAACTCATGGGTCTTGTCAATATTCTCAAATAATTAGCATATTTTGTATACGTATCTTTTTTCCAAAATTACAATACAGGCCTAACTTTCATTTGTGATTGAATAGGTACAAGGAAAATGAAGAAGGAAAATGAAGGAAAACAAGGAGCATTTTGAGCTTGTAAGGGATTTTGTGAACATCAAAATTGAAATTTAAAAGCATTTTTTAATTCTTGGAGATTCCATCTTATGCCTTAATTTTCTATTTTAGGCTAACTCATCTTTGGTTTTGGGCTTTAAAACAAACATTACCTAGGCTTTCAATTTTCATTGCAAAAGGGTTAAAATGAACTTTAGGAAACATTGACTAGATTTCGTTTGAGGTTAACAAATTGAACAAGGGAACTCTCATATTTCATTTTGGTGCTTTAAAATGAATCAAAATCATTGCTTTGTGGATTTAAAATGAACATGTGCAACTTTGTTTTGTGGTTTTTTACTTAAACTAACATCATTGAAAAGGACGTATACGCTTGTCTTGCGCTTTATAGCGATCTTGAGAATCAAAAGGCCTTTTTTGTGATCTTAGGTTGAGATAAAGTGATCACCTCCACACTTCATTTTGGGTTTAAAATTGAACAAAATCTTGTATGAGTGTGAATAAATTTATTGCATGTGTTCTCCCTTTGTTTCTAAAAAAGGGCTAATCAAACTATGAATAAGTTTATTCACTTTTTTTTATCTTAGAGGGCCTGCCCTGGGGAAAAAGTACTCAACCAAGGGAATGACTCAACCGGTAACACTCTAAACCCAAGAGTATCTCTAGCTAGGATATAAATTTGGGTATTGGATTAAATGCCAATATCACGCGGTTGATTCTAATGAGATGGATCTGAATGGGGACTCTTGCTGTATGGGTCAATCTCCATGAATGGAAAGTAAAAAAAAAAAAACCCTTATTTGTAGTGGCCTATTAACTCATTCACTGAGTTTATCAAAGTGGTGCATTGGAACTTAGCTTCCAAGAAGTTACTTGCCATGTCCGATTTTGGTTAAAGTATAGAGGTTAAGACTTCATTCTTAACACACCTTCATACTCTTTCCTTGGTTGCATGTAAAATCATCTCTTCTTCTATGAATGGCATGAGGCAAGCACACTAAGAAGAACGTACCAATTGAGCTAGGATGTTATATTTCTTGTGGTTACAAAATGCTTTGCTTGTTCGAAAATAGTTGGAAACAAACATTTAACATCATCATCAAAATTTATGGGTGCGTGCAAGAAGTTGAGTCCACCTTTTGGCCAAAAAGTGGAAGTGTTTTCCCTAATTTTTAGAATTTGACACATTTGACCTTAAATTTTGAAGCACTTAGAGATGAAATCTTCAAAAAAGTCACTAATCATAAACTAGCACTTGCACCCCAATGAGGTGCAATACTTACGCCGATAGGCTGATTAGATTACAAATTATCCTTTTGTTGTAAATGAGGTAAATGACCACATACTGATTTTGTTTTGCCATTAAGTTCTCCACGCCGACATTAGACTGGAGGAGATCCTAGGGGTCAGGGTTTCGGATTAGGGTTAGGATTATGGTTAGGGTTAAGGTTGGGGTTATGGTTAGGGTTATGAGAAAAAGAATTAAGGTTAGGATTAGGGTTGGAGTTTGGGTTTGGGTTAGGGTTACAGGTATAGTTAGGGATTTGGTTAGGGTTATGGTTAGGTTAGTGTTTGGATTAGGATTAGGGTTAGGGTTAGAGTTAGTGTTAGTGTTATGAGAAATAAAGTTATGATAATGGTTACGTTAAGGTTACAATTATGGTATTTTGTTAGCATTAGGGTTAGGTTAGGGTTAAGATTAGGGTTTATGGTTTAAGATTTATGACAAGGATAGTTTTAGCTATGGATATGGTTTAGGTTTAGCATTGGGGTTAGAGTTATTCTTAGGTTTCTTGTTAAGATTGTGAGAAATAGGGTTAAGATTAAGGCTAGGTTAGAGATATGATTATGCTTTATGGCTTGAGTTAGGGAAATTTTAGGGTTACCATTAGGGTTTATGGTTTAAGGTTTGGATTAATGTTATGAGAAAAAGGGTTAGGATTAGTGTTAGGTTAGAGTTACAGTTATGGTATTTGATTAGGGTTACCTGGTTAGTTTAGAGTTATAATTAGGGTTTATCATTTTAGGTTTAGGGTTATGATTGGGAATTAAAGTTGAGTTAGGTTGCGGTTTAGGGTTAAATTTAGGAATAGGGTTAGTATTAGGTTTAGGTTCAATATTATGGTTAGGTTTAGGGCTAGGGCTAGAGTTACAATTATAGTTATGAGGAATAGTATTAGGGTTAGGGTTAGGCATAGGGTGAAGGTGAGGGTTAGGGTTAAGGACAAGGTTATGATTATGGTAATGGTTAGGGTTACAAAATGGGTTAGTGTTAGGGTTAGAGTTATGGTTAGTGTTAGGGTTAGAGTTATAGTTATAGCTAGGGATTTATTTGTGGTTAGGGTTAGGGTTAGGAATAGGATTATTGTTAGGGTAAGGGTTAGGAGAAATAAGGTTACGATTATGGTTAGGTTCTAGGTTTATGTTTATGGTTGAGGGATCATGGTAAGGATAGGGTTAGGTTGTGGGTATGGTCTATGGTTAGGGTTGGGGTTAGGGTTTTGGCTAGGTTTAGTGCGGGAGTTATAAGAAATAGGGTTACGATAGGGTTATGATTATGATTTTCAATTAGTATTAAGTATAGGTTAGGGTTACGATTAGGTCTTATGGCTTATGGTATAGGGTTAAGAGTTATAGTTATTGTTGGGATTAGAGTTATGAATACAATTAGTGTTTTGGTTAGGATTAGAGTTATGGTTAGTTTAGGGTTGAGTTAGGGTTTAGTTTTGCATTAAGGTTAGGATAAAGGCTAGGGTTAGGGTTATTATTAAGAATAGGATTAGTGTTTGGAATAGAGTTGAGATTAGGGTTACAATTTAGGGTTATAATTAAGATTATGGTTAGGGTTAGTTTAGGGTTACAATTAGGGTTTATGGTTTATGGTTAGGTTTAGAGTTACATTTATGATTGGTATTAGGGTTGGGATTAGAGATATGATTTTGGATTAAGGTTAAGAATTTTTTTAGGGTTGAGGTTGGGGTTATGAGAAAAAGAATTAGGGTTAAGGTTATGATCATGGTTAGAATTAGGGTTATGCTTAGTGTTAGTGTTATAAGAAATAAGGTTACGATTATGGTTAGGTTAGGGTTATGATTATGGTATTTTGTTAGTGTTATGGTAAGGTTATGGTTATGATTAGGGTTTAGGGTTTATGGTTTATGATAAGGATAGAGTTAGTTGTGGGTATGGTTTAGGGTTAGGGTTGGGGTTAGAGTTATGGTTAAATTTAGTGTTAGGGTTATGAGAAATAGGGTTAATATTAGGGTTAGGTTAGGGTTATGATTATGAGTTTTGGCTAGGGTTAGGTATAAGTTATGGTTATGATTAGGGCTTATGATTTATGATTTAGGGTTAAGTTAAGAGTTATAGAACTATTATTTCAATTATTGTTCAGATTAGAATTGAGAATATAATTAATCACCTACACTAACTATAATTGTAACCCTAAATTTAATTCTATCCATATCCCTAACCCTAACACTAACAGTAACAATAAACCTTAACCCTAGCCTTAAACCTAATAATAAAATTTTAAAAAATAAAATTACTTTATAATAATTATAATATAAATTTAACAATAGTAATATCATATATTAATAATAACATATTACTATCAAATAGTACTAATATTAATAATATAATATTGATAATAATATAATATTACTATCTTTTAATAATATTTTAATATATATCTTAATATTAATCTATATAGTAGATGTGGAAGAGGGTATTTTTTTAATTGGAAGAAAGAGTAAAAAATAAAATATACTCCTCTAAAATATTATCTCTCACCTATACTATATAGATTAATATTAAGATATATAAACTACTATTATCATTTTATCTAATTAATTAAAAAATATGTGAAATCTAATATATTAAACCTTATTTAATATTTAATATAACAATTAATTAATTAAATATATATTCATTTTAACATAAATATCTTAAATATAATCTCCAAATACGTCCATATAATTTGAAAAACCTTTCATAGGAAGGCAAATTAATTCTTGTGGTTTGTCTTTTGGCATGCGGTGTACACAGAAATCCCTCTTGTGGATGAGCTTCACAGCCTGGCAACACATCATTAAAGATAAAATATAATTTCTTTTTCTCCTTTTTAACTCCTTATTTACCATCTTACATCGGGTGAAAAACGGCGGCGCTTTTTTTTAACTTTACGGTGGGTTGAAATTTCTTTTTTATTTTGCCTTTATAATCCCCAGAAACCTACAGATGAATTTAGCAGACATGATGAAGTCGGACAACCAAACGATTGACCTACCTGTTGATACGATGTGATGGGTACGTTTTATAGGGAGCTAATCAGACTGGACGGGAACCTCACCCTTTTTCCGGTGTCAGACTGGGGGAAATGCCGGTGGGCTTCGCCCATGTAGAATAGCCTATCGGCTAAATATAGTACTCGAAGTCTAGTTTCCAAATATGTAATTTATTTCAATACCCAGATTGTAAAAATTGAGTTTCAATAGGTGTTTCTAAAAACTACTGTTTAAAAGTCACTTTTTTATACCATACCATGCACATGTACGACATCCATATTTCAACCTAAATTCTCATATTTTTCAAAATCCTTTTGGGAAAAGATTCGTGACTTACTAAAGCTTTTTTTCGATATTTTTTTGTAATTTTTTATTGAATATATTTTTTTTTGTTAAATTTTTATCAGGCATATTTGTAGTTTTGAAAAATCATCATGTATGACACACATAAGATGACCTAAACTTATCATTTTTTATTTTTTTTTTAAATTAAAAATAATTGTCTGAAGTTTGTTCTCGTGCAATCCGTTCGTCAAAATGTTATGTTGATCAAAAGTTATTAAAATACTAAAAAAACCTAATAATTCAAGTTTATGGACTAGTATCATTAGAAATTAATTGAAAAATAGAAAAAATAATCAAATTATTAAAAAAATTACATATTTGGAATCTGCACCGTCTCATCTATAATGGGTTTGAATTTCGTTAAATTTTTTTGCAAAATAGGTCTTCAAACATAAGTCTAAAGTCACTATTTTCCTGTGACATTAATAGGACCTTCAAGTTGCAGGTCCAAAGCTCAGGTTTGGGTCCGCAAGCCATTTCCCGAACCAAAAAACAAGCCAAAAACCCGCCCAAAAATTCATTATTTAAAAAATGGGATCCCGTTTCATTAAAAAAAAAATCTATGGTTCTATGAAACGGGATCCTGTTTTGTAAAACGGGATCCCATTTTGAAAATTACCAAAAACGAAAGTTTCCAAAATGGAAAGTTTTCAAAATAGGATCCCATTTTGAAAATGGAAAGTTTTCAAAACGGGATCCCGTTTTGAAAACTTACCATTTTTAAATTATTTTGGAAAAATTTCTAAATGGGATCTGTTTGAAAATTTTCCAAAATGAAAATTTTAAAAATGGGATCCCACTTTTTAAATTTAGGCTCGGGATCTCAAAGCTAAACGGGATCCCCTTTTATTAAAATGGGATCCTTCCTTTTAAAAATGAGATCCTGTTTATTAAAAAGTGGGATCCCATTTTTTGCAAGTCAATTTTATATTTTTTTAAGGAAAAAACTTCCATGTTTTGTGGACTCATCTTCTTGCATTTACCCTTCAAACCCTTTAGGAGGAAAATACCATTGACCAAATTCTTGTGTTATGGCTTGCCCTTAGGATTGCATCCTTACAGGTTTCTAAACACTTGAATTTACATCTCAATTTTCCCACTAAAGTTAAACAATAGGTAACCCTTTCCTTAATTTCATCAAAGTTTCACATAATATACTTTGTGAAATGAGAAGAAGTTGAGACATTGGACATCCATTTTGAAAAACCAATCAAGAAGTGTTTGTGGTAAAAACAAAGTCATTAAGCAAAGATTAAAAACAATTGGACCCCACACATGTGTCTCCAATGATTTCATGCAAGATCAAGATCAAGAAACCAAAGGTAAAAGCCCTTAGTCTAAAAGCCCATCAAAACCATCTCTCAACGCTATATGAATTCAGATGAAGATTGCTTTTTAACTTTTATAGAAAGGCTTCAAGAAATAATCCTGGTTTGTATTCATTATATTACTACCAAAACCCAAATCTTTTTAGAGAGTTTGAACATCTTGTGTAGAGTGTCACATGTTCTTCAATACTAAGGTCTAAGTAAACAAGTGTCTTTTTAGGTTCATCCTAGGATCAAAATAAAAACTCCATCCATCCTTGAACATCAAAACCAAAATCATCTCATCAACAACTCTTTAATTTTTTTGGAAAAATCCTTTATGTTAAACTTTGGGCAAAGCATTTGAAATCAATCCAAAATCACCTTGTTTGATTGAATGTGTGTTGATGCATCCTTCTACACATATTTGATCAAATTATCAAAACTTGTGAACGAATTCATCCCTTGATAACATCCAACATCCTGGGATTTAGGATTTCATTATCAAAATCATCTTGCTTGGTTAGGAATGTTTAGATGAATCCTTCTTCTCACACCTAGACAAATTATCATCTTGTGAACGATTTAACTCTAGGACAACATCCAACCTCTTAGATTTTATGAGTCCACCAAAATCTAAATCTGAAACAAATCAATCCTAAATTAAGTCCTGAATTTTAGCATTTCCCTTCAATATTCTCGCAAGATTTCCATTCATCCATCAAACATCCATCTTACATCCATATCATTATCACCCCTTTATCCTTAAATTACCCTAAAATTTCTCTTTTATATCTAAAGTTAAATCAATCCAAAAGAATTAAATAATTTACCTTCTATATTCTTGAAGATTGATCCCTATTTTATGGTGCAAACTAGATTGCAACACAAGAGGAACATGGAAGCCAACAAAGAAACATCTACTGCAAGTGACTTAAGTCAAACCACTCTTGAAATGAATCCCATCAAGTGTGGCAATCTCACAATTAACCTTCCTACATCTTCGCAAGACCATCAAAATGAAGATCTTATCAATAACCCCTTTGGAATGACACATGAGGAAATCACTGAAATAATTAAAAAACTGGAAAACCATAAAATTGTCAACATCATGATGAGGCTTCGCCCTTTGCTATACATGCTTGAACTAGCAAAACAAGGGGAAAAATTACCTTTGAATTTTGACGTGAGTACCATAGTGGAGACATATTTTCCTCCAATCTCATCCACCATTCCCATTTCATCTACACCCCCATCCCAAAACATCACCCAAAACATTCCGCAAATCACGACATCTTTTGCTCCAACCCAACCCAATGTTAATAAGGGAAATGCATTTCTTAATGCTATTCAAACACACCCCCTTGTTAATAATCAAAACTTGGATGCAAATATCATCTTGGAACAAAACATACCCGAAAACCCATTACATAAGAATGTTCCTCTCACTTTCCATCATGATCCATCATCATCATTCTTCCACGCAACACCTCATACTTCTCTCCTCACAAATTCGCAAGAGGAAGGAGACATGTTTGGACCAAGGGGCATTTTCAACACCACAACATTTTTGCAAGAACTCACACCCCTCACATTTCCACCTCTTCCACCATTACCATAATCATCCACACCACTCCTTGGCTTAGGGCTTCCCCCTTTACCAAGTGTCAATCTAATCAATATCCCAAATATCAACCAAAACATCATGCAAAACTTGTCATCAATATCGCAACAATAGATGACAAATACACAAGCAATCACAACATCATCAAACACCACCCTAACATCTCAAAGTATGGTTTCCCAAGGACCAACCACCAACACAACAACACTATCCAACACTCAAATCATCAAAACGACATCACCACTTACCACCTTCACAAACGCCATTCCAAATCCACCACCACCCCCACCACCACTAACTTATAGCATATCAAGCCAAAACAACATGGCATTACAAGCTATTGTTTTAAGGGGATTCCAACAAGTGCAAAAATAAAAATCCACACAACTAGCTGCTCAGCAAGCCGCTCAAGCTACCCAAGCTGCATTACAAGTGTAACAAGCTGCACAATCCCAAGCTTTATTGCAACAACAACAACAACAAGTCGCTCAAGCCGCTCAAGCCATGCAAGTTGCTCAAGTAGCCCAAGCCACATTACAAGCACAAAAGGCTACTCAAGCCCAAATTCTATTGCAACAACAAGTGGGACAAGCACAAGTAGTGCAAGCACAAGCTCAAGCTCAGGAAAATGCCTAATATCAAGCACAACAAGCACAAGCATAGGCACAACTCCCTGCAAAAAAACAAGAAACATAAATGCAAGCATATCAACAAGCAATATTAAGAGGAGCAAGAAGCAGTTGAATTGGCAACCCAACAACAAGCATTGTTGGAACAACAACAAGCACAACAACAAGCGTTGTTGGAACAACAACAAGCACAAATCTTAGCACAACAACAACAAGATCAACAATAGGTGTTGTTCATACAGCAGCAGGTGGAAGCCTACCTAGCTCAATAGAACATACATATACCATCAAACACACCAACCAACCCATAACTGAAACACCCCAAAAAACCTTCATCCCACCCCTGATCTGCAAAATGACGTAATTGCACAAATCAAGTTGCTCTCGCAACAAGTGCTCGATTTTCAATCAGGATGAATCACAAAGACACCAAGTAACTTGTGTCCATATCCATTTGACAGGAGCCTAGTGATGAAACCATTCCCCAAGGGATTTAAGATCCCCAAATTTGACAAATATCATGGGACAGGAAACCTTGAAGATCACATTAGGGAATTCTAGGTTCATTGCATGGAAGTCGCATACGACGATACTTATGTAATGCGGCTATTTTCTAGGAGTTTGGCTGGCCACGCTATGGAATGGTTCTCTTGCCTACCTTCAGGCATCAGAACATTCCAAGAAATTATAGATGCATTCATTAAAAATTATGCATGCAACATTGCAATGGATGTTAGTCTAGAACAACTTTCAGCTCTAAAACAAGGAAAGGGTGAATCATTCGCTTCATTCCTACAATAATGGTGATCCAAGACCAATCGGAGCAAGTCGACAGTGCCAGAAGAACAATAGGTTTGAACCATCATAGCCAACCTTGACGGCCTCTTGGCATTTCATCTCAAGGTTCAAGGAATCACCACATATGAATAGTTGATCCCCAAGGCACTCAGCATCGAATGAGCCCTTATGACTCAACCCGCAAGATCAACTTCATACACCAAACAACAAAACAACCACCCACCCTCCAATTACAATGATAAACATCGCACGTGGGCAAGGAACAAAAAAATTACTAATGATGGTGTCATCGATGCCAAGGTGGTCATTAGTGCCCCTTTCCAAAATACACTACACCACAAATCCAAATCGAACACAAAACAATCATCACACAATACAAAAACCAAACAACAATCTGATAATTAACAATCTTAATGATCAAAGGGGACCACCCCAACGGAACAAGAGTTATCCCAAACGAAAGTACACTACTCTTGGGGAACCAATAGAAGTCATCATGAAAAAGCTAATATGCAAAAAACTCATCAAGGCTCCTACCTTTGAGAATTACCAAGAACCAGATGTGAAACCTCCTTGGTATAATGAGAATCAACTCTACAAATTCCATAAAATAAAAGGCCATACCACAAATAGTTGCATTATATTAAAGAACAAAGTTCAATATCTCATCGATAAAAGAATTATAAATGTGGAACAACCTATAGGAAATCAATATCTTAAGATATACACGAATCTAATGCCTAATCATGGAAACAAAGGGAATAACAATGATAAAGGGAAAGGCACGAGCACTCAAATGTAAATCATGTGTATGAAATAGTCGTCACCTCCCTAGATGAAAACTGAATGGTCATCACCATCAAAGGTGCCCATGCCGATTGTGGAGTCACCACAAGAGGAAAAAAAATTACCATTGCAAGATCAGCTCAGCCAAGCAAAGTCCCTACGTCTAGATCTGTTCCTAATGGCTATAATGTCCTAGATCAGCTCAAGATAATACCAGCACAAATCTCCATCATTGAGTTGCTAAAAATCTCATCTACCCATAGGAAAATCCTTGAAGAAGTGTTGGCCCCATCCATTGTCCCTGATGATCTTGATGTAGAGCAATTCCAAGCTATGGTCAGAAATATCATCACGCCAAATCTCCTCACATTCTCTGACTAGGACTTTCCCGCTCAACCATCTCACAACTCGTGCTTCATCTATAAGTCATAGTACACAAGAGCAAAGTCAAAAGGGTCTTGGTGGATGGAGGTGTGAGTTTGAATATATGTTCTCTCAGCCTCATCAAACAATTGAAAATCCCAAAGGATTCTATTGAAAAAGGAAAGGGTATCACAATAAGAGCATATGACTATCAAGAAAGAGTGTCCCAAGGCACAATCAAACTCCCTATTCAAGTAGGGCTAGCTCTCATGGAAACCACTTGTCAAGTCTTGGACCTCAACTTACCATATAACATCCTTCTGGGCCTCCTTGGATTCATACAATGAAGGCAGTAGCATCAACTTTCCATCAATGTGTGAAATTCACACATGAGGGACAAGAAGTTACCATCCACAGAGATCCCAAACCCTTCTCCTATTGTAAAAACCTTGAAGCAAAGTATTATAAAATCTCCCAAGTACCAAAAAATGATGAGGGCCCATCCACACCATACATTGATCTTGCCACCCTCACATCCACTTCTGCAACAAAGACACCCATCACTCCCACCATTCCCACCATATCTGACATTAAGCTCATCATCCAAGATAATGGTTGTGGAAGCTACAAGCTCCCTAACAATTATTTTGTGGTAAGAGAGTTACCACAATCTCCTAGATCACGGGGATGTCCACAAGAAAATGAAGCTTCCACATCACAAATGTCTCATGAAGACTATCCCAAATTCACAAGCTGGGGAGACCTTGGCTAGGAGGTTATTGAGGCAGATCCATCACATATGCTATATCAAGATGAAAGACCAGTACTTCACTTACCAATGGTGATAAAATCAATGGTCTACAAATGATGCTCGCAATGGGCTATGACAGAAATCAAAGACTTGGAAAAAACGACAAAGGGCTTATAACACCTATCATTTCGGAGATGCGACCTATAATAAATCTTTGATGACAAGGATCCCACATCCAATCTACCTAGGCTTTTTGAGGACACCAATCTTTGCATGATTAGTACCTTGTCTTTTGAATCATACTACCAAGATCATGAAATCTACCTATTATACCCCCAACTGATCAACTATGACCAACAAGGACCACCAATTCTTGATACATTCAAAAATGATAAGGTGCTCTAAGAATTCATGGGACTAAGGGATAAAAGGTTGTGTTGGGATCACAAAGCAAGGTTCATAATGGAGCTAGATACACATGCCTATTATGGGGAAATGATTGAATCCCTCAATCGCAAAAGTGAAAAATTAAGAATCATATCCCATTCCTTGAGTGAAAACCACATTGTGGCACTCTCCAACTAGAAAAAAGTAAAAAGAAAGGATGCATCCAACGGTGAAAACCTCTTAGAGGCACCTGAGGATGGGGGATTCAATCTTCCTTTAAGATCTCTTCATAAAGAAAAATTAGCAGTCTTGGCAGAAAAATGCAATCTACTCAACTTAGGAATAGAGGAGACCCTACATATCACATTCTATGTGGAATCACTACTATCAAAAGAGCAAGAGCTCCTAGCAACCTTCCTAAGAGAAAGATAGATAAACTTGTGCATGGAGTTATGCTGACATGCCAGGACTTGATCTAGAGACTATAGTTCACCACCTAGTAGTATATCTAGAAGCAAAGCTTGTTAAACAAAATCTTTTGAAAATGCACCCTCAAATTGCCTTATTGGTCAAAATGGAGCTAAAAAATTTATTAGATGCAGGATTCATCTGACCGATAGATTATCCCGAATGGGTATCAAACTTGGTACCTATTTCAAAACCTGATGGAGCCATCAGAATCTACACAGACTTTAGAGACTTGAAAAAGGCATGTCCAAAAAATGACTTCTCGCTTCCAAACATAGACATGATAGTAGACATGACCGCTGGACATGAAATGTTGTCACTAATGGACGAATTTTCAGGATACAATCAAATCATGATAGCTAAAGAGGACCAACATAAGACAACCTTCACTTTTCCATGGGGGACTTACTACTGGAACATGATACAATTTGGCCTAAAGAACATAGGAGCAACATACCAGAGGGCCATGACATTGATATTCCATGACATGATTCATAAGACGGTTGAAGACTATGTCGATGACATCCTAGCTAAATCCAAAAATAGAAAAGATCACATAGCAACCCTAAGTGCCATCTTTGATAGACTGGAAGAATATAAAGTCAGGTTAAACCTTAAGAAGTGTGTCTTTGGCGTACAATCAAGTAAACTGCTAGGATATATAGTATCCATGAGGGGTATCGAGGTAGATCTAGTAAAAGTAAAAGCAATCCTGAAAATGGAAACACCAAAGACATTAAAGCAATTGAGAGGCCTCGAAAGCAAGCTCCAATCCATTCGCAGATTCATAGCATAGTTGGCGGACAAACAAAACCCATATTCTCACCTACTCCACAAGGGAGTAGCATACAAATGGGATTCCAAGTGTGAAGAGTCATTTAAAAAATAAAAGAATATCTACTAACACCACCAGTCTTAATGCCACCAATCCCAAGAAAACCATTGATTCTCTATGTATCAGCAATTGTAGTAGCCCTTTGAGCTCTCTTAGCTTAGCATGACAAAAATGGAATAGAAAGGGCTATCTATTACATTAGCAGAACAATGGTTGGGCATGAGCTAAACTATTCATTCATCAAAAAATCATGCCTTGCAGTAGTGTTTGCATCACATAAATTTAGACATTACATGTTGGCACACAAAATAAAACTCATTTCCAAAATTGACCCTCTCAAGTATCTACTATCAAAGGTAATGCTCACAAGAAGAATGGCCAAATGGGTGATGATATTGTCAGAATACGACATCAAATATGTGGAGCAAAAAGTAATCAAAGGCCAAGTCATCACAGACTAGCTTGCAGAAGCACCCATCTATTCAGAGAACCCCCTCATCTCAAAGTTTCTAGATGAATCTATATTTAATCTCAATGTAGCTGACCACTGGAAAATATACTTTGATGGTTCATACACGCAACATGGATCAAGAGCCGACATATTCTTTATCACCCCATAGGGGGATTGCATACCAAGGTCCTACAAACTAGCATTTCCCTACACTAATAATATTGTGGAATATGAGACCTTAACCATAGGTCTTAGAATAGCAGTGCAGTGGTACATTATAGCTCTCAGAGTATACGGGGATTCTCAATTGATCATAAATCAAGTAAACAATGAATACTAGACCAAGGATGACAAGCTCACTCCATACAAGAAATTGGTGGAGACCCTCAAAGAATCCTTCATCAAAATTTAACATTTGAGAAGATTCCTAGAACCAACAATAGAGCAATAGATGTCATGGCAAAAATTGGGTCCTTATTGGATATCCTCTACAACACTCCAAAATATGAATTCCTAATAGAACAGCTTCTCATGCCTGCATTTGAGGTACCAAAATCAGAATTTGTGTGTGAAATCATTGGTCTCGGCGATCCTTAGTACCATGACATCTATACATACCTTCGCATAAGAGTCATACCTTCCGATTTACCCTCAAACCTAAAGCAAACCTTTGTAAAAAAGGCATCTAGATTCATCATCCTAGGAGATACTCTATATCGTAGGAGCATAGAAGGAACCCTACTATGCTGCCTAAATGATGAGCAGACATTAACCACTCTAACTGAAGTACATAATGGTATTTGTGGTTCGCACTCTAATGGAATGACCATAGCCAAGAAATTGTTGAGGATGGGATATTATTGGCCCACAATGGAAAGAGAGGCACATGACTATGCCAGAAATTGTCTACAATGTTAGCAACATGGGGACCTCATCCATGCTCTAGCTCAAGTGCTTCATCCTATCGTCACACCATGGCCCTTTTCACAGTGGGGACTTGATCTCATTTGGAAAAATCATGCCCACTTCATCTAACAACCACAAATTCATCATAACCACAACGAAGTACTTTACTAAGTGGGTGGAAGCCATACCCATGATGTATATAACTAGAAGTAGATTTCAAAGTTCATCCTGAACTATCTCATTTGCCGATATGGTGTTCCACAAGCCATTATCTTAGATAATGGGACACCATTCAAGAATCAAGAGGTCTATGACTTATGCGAAAAATTCAAGATCCAACATTGCTTCTCCACCCCATACTATCCCAAGGCAATGGCCAAGTAGAAGCTACAAAAAAATTATTCTAAAAATCCTCAAGAAAATAGTAAATGATGTAGGTCATGACTGGCATTTGCAACTTAATCCCATGCTCTGGGCCTATCGAACCAACATCTACATGTACCCACCATTGCCACCCCTTTTTCCCTAGTCTATGGATTAGAAGCAGTACTCCCCATTGAGATCGAGATCCCATCACTCAGGATATCACTACAAAACCTCACAATAGATGAAGAGTATTGAGTGTCAAGATTGAACGAGCTGGAGCTACTAGATGAGCGACATACAGATGCATTGAATCATTTGCAAGTATATCAGAATATATTCAAATGGAGCTACAATAAGAAAATTAGAAGCAAAACTTTCCAAGTCACAGAACTGGTGTTAATAGAAAATCAGAAGAATGTCTCAAACCTAAATGACAAAGGAAAGTTTGAACCCAATTGGGTGGGACCATTCATCATCACAACAAGTTACAAGTTAGGGGCATATCATTTATCAACACCCGAAGGGGAACCTCTACAAGAGCCCATGAATAGCTCCCATCTCTCTCTCCATCTCTATTTGTCTTTCTCTACTTCTCTCTATTTTTCTCTCTCTCTCTCTCTATCTCCCCCTCTCTTTATATATCCTTATATCTCTCTCTATCTCTCCTTATATCTCTCTATCTCTCCCTCTTCCTCTCTATCTCTCCCCCTCTATCCCCCTATCTCTCTCTATCTTTTTTTCTTCCTCCATCTCTCTCTATATCTCTATCTATTTGTCCCCCTCTTCCTCTCTTGTTCTATATTCATCTCTACCTCTATCTATTTGTCCCCCTCTTCCTCTCTTGTTCTATATTCATCTCTACCTCTATCTATTTGTCTCACTCTTCCTCTCTTGCTCTATATTCATCTCTACCTCTATATTCCTCTCTCCCCCTCCATCTCTAGAAATGTCTCCCTCTCTCTACCCATCCATCTCTCCCCCTTCCCTCTTCATAGACCTTCATTGTCTTCTTGATTCAAAGGTTTTCTTTCACTCATTTTTAGAGACTTTTGTTGCACAAACAATATCATTTTCTGAAAGGCCAACCAGTTGAACTTATGTAATACATAAATTTATACAAAAAATAGGCTTAAACTTTCCCTAATTGACATTCCATGCCTCTTCTGCATACCCATTCCACACCAAGGTGTGATTGCTAATTATAATTTTATTAATATAATTAATAATTAAAAAAATAGATAATAGTATTAGATCATAAAATAAATCTGCAATATTGTTGTGTGTTCACCATTTGAATTCTTCCAATAACTCAGCTTTGCAAAAAAAAATCTTTAAGACTTGGTACATATAAATATTAGATACAAAAGTAGATCCATACCCAAAGGCTCGATTACAAAATAAAGGACGGAAAATCCAATGCTTACATCTTTCTCTATTCAATAATCATCATCGATAGCCGGCCCAACGTATGAGACGAGGAGTCGCCGGAATATTTCATTCTGAATATCGTGGCTCTTCTCTTCTTCCATGAAAAGAAAAAGATAGGCTATATTTTATTGTGTTCCGTATAAACGTGAAAGTTTTTGCATGAGAAAACAAGTACAAATTAATAGACTGACAAGATCCTTATAAAACTAATAAAAACGTAACAGAAATTTATAGCAATAATTTTAAAGTGATTTGGCATCGGTTGCGTAGGGCGTAAGAGAAAGAAGGCGAAAAAAACGTATTCAGTTACGCAAACAAGATTAATTGGAAACGAAATCCCTGAAAATAAGCTGTATAACGAAACGTCCCATGAAGTTGGAACGCAAGGTCGACCATAAAATAAATTCTGACAAGTTTCAAATCAGATATCATTCATTTTCACGTACGTACCTATTCAAACTGGATTCCGTTTTCAAATTATTCGTTTTGTCTCTTTGCCACAATCTTTCATTACACGGTTGAAGCCATTTCAGCCACGCCCTTCTCTCTTCAAATGTATCCATCAAACCTAAATATCTTGATTAAACGCAAATTAAAACCGTTAAAAACACCTCTGATAACCATTAAAAGCCATTACAGGAACAAACGGAATTCCATCCATATTTACAGGTTACAGGAAACAAAACACAAACGGAATTCTCAAACGCGCCGGAATTAATTGTATCGAACCGTAAATTCCAGAAATCGATTGTCATGAAAGGACGTTGATGCTCATGAATATGCACAAATAGAAGAGGGAAAAATAAATAAAAATCTCAGCTTTACATACTAAAAGTTTCTGCAGAATATAAAAGCCATGGCATTTATTGTAGCATCGATGTAGACCTGTGGCCCAATCATCAAAATTCATTTGAAGCACAATATTCCGAACATAGTAAAATATAGATATATATTGGTATTTGAGGAAGAGAGCTAAACTAATTACAGGTGAGGCCGCGAGGGGAAGCTCAAGTAAGCTAAAGGAGCGACTGTAATTTAGTATATATAATATCTATCTAGGAAGAGAGAAGTTGTAGATTATTGTTATGCAGAGACATCTCGGACTTCGAAGAAGGATCTGTTCTTGACGACGATATCGTACATGTGCATAGACTTGAACTTGAAGAAGTTCGTAGGGAGGGAAATGAGATGCAGAGGAGAGGAGGGCTTGTGGAACTGCAGGAGGTGCGGATCTTCATTGGGATATCTCTCCCATCCCAAGGCGATGAGCTTTTGCTCGAGATCTGCGTAGGAAGTGATGGTCTGGTTCGTGGGCAGATGGACCAGAACTTTGCGCTTCGACTGACTCACCTCCATTCCCTCCATCGTTTCACTCCTCGCGTCCGCCACCAGCCTGGCCACCCCGTTCTTGAAGATCCACACGCCAGACATTATGTAAATTTCACTTGCTTCAACACCAGAGCGATCGATGATAGTGCCACTTACTTCTGCTGCTGTCCGCCTTTTATTCTTCACGTAAGCCCCTGTATGGTGGACCTTTTGCTTTTTGGCTTCTCGGATTCTAATCGCTGCCACAAAATAAATGGTAGAGAAAAAGAAGGTGAAAAGCGGGGAGATACGGGGAACAGGAAAAGAGAGGGCAGGGAAGGGCAGGAAGAGGAAGATTAATTGGAGAAGAGTGGGGGAGTAAAGAAAGAGATGATGGGAAAGAGGAAAGAGGGAAGAGGTAAGGAGTGGAAGGAGTGGTATAACATGCAAGTGGGAAGGGGGTTAACGAGTCTGACGAGACTTACGAGGGGAATGCAGGTCCTTTGTACTCGGACGGAACTGCTGACGGGGATTCCCATGGTTTTGTCCTTCATTCCCCCTTACCGCTTTCCTCTCCTCTTTCCCAAATGAAGGGAGTTTTTTTTATTTTCTTAATATTTTCCAATTTAATTTTTAATTTTTTTAATAATTAATAAAATATAATTTAATATAAATAAGAATTGTAGATAAATTTATGAAATATTGATTTACTTATCAAGAAAAAATAAATGATATAAATTTACTTACCAAACTCTAATTTTATATCCAACCCTAAACATAACTATGATTCTAAAACTAACATTAATAAAACTGTAATTGAACTATAACCCTAACCCTAATACTAAGCCTTGCCCCATTTGAACCATAACACTAACCCCAAGTTTTATTATAGAACCTTAATCTTTACTCCAACCTTAATCCTAATTCAACTCTAAACCTAATATAATTAAATTCTAACCCTAATTGAACCTTTTAAACTAACAAATAAACATTGAAAACAAATTTATTTTTTATGCTATAACATTCATAACTTAAACCTTTTATACACAATGTCAAGTTAATTATAAGAACATATAAAATTATTTATAAGCAACTTAAATTTTTAACAATTTAATTAAATAATTTAAATTTAACTATAAATGCTATAGTTTAGATTTTCTATATCTCTCATATATAACATAGGTAAATTTGAAAATATTTTAAATTATATAATTTCAAAGAAATGAATGAATTTATAGAAGATTATTTTTATTAAAGTGATAGAATCTAATCCCAATATTAACACTAATTACAAGTCTAACAATAACCTCAACCCTAAAACTAACACTAACTAACTTCAAACCTAACTCTAATTTTATATCCAACCCTAAACATAACTATGATTCTAGAACTAACATTAATGAAACCCTAATTGAACCATAACCCTAACCCTAATACTAACCCTTGCCCCAATTGAACCCTAACACTAACCCCAAGCTTTATCATAGAACCTTAATCTTTACCCCCAACCCCATCCCTAATCCTAATTCAATCCTATACCTAATTTTAATTAAAGTTTAACCCTATTTGAACCTTAAACTTAATTGAACTCATGTTTATGGTTAGGGTTCAATTAAGGTTAGGGTTGAATTATGGTTATGATTAGGGTCAAAATTCAAATAGGATTATGGTTGGAGTTTAATTAAGGTTATGGTTGGAGTTTAATGAAGGTTTCTATTCACTTAGGGTTAGGGTTCAATTAGTATTCAATTAGGGTTACAATTCAATAAGGGTTTAATTAAGGTCAGGGTTAAGATTAGTCTTAAATTAGGGCTTGGATTGGAGTTATGGTTCAATTAAGGTAAGGGTTATTATTTATTTTAGGATTAGGGTTCAATTAGGGTTCTCTAGGGTTTTGATACAATTAGGGTTACATTTCAACAATACCTAGGGTTACGATTATAGTTCAATTAGTGTTAGATTTAGGGTTATAATACAAGTTCAATCAGGTTAGAGTCGAGACTTAATTAGTGTTAGAGTTAGGGTTACAATAATAATATTTTCCATAATGATATGGAAAAGAATTCAATTAGATTCATATCCAAATGCACAAATAAGAATTGGTAATTACCACAACAAATACAATCCTTAGCTTAATCATTTGTTCTTGTTACACAATAGTCCCACCTCATCAATAATTTCATTTCTAAATTTTTAAAACATAAATATTTTATAACTTTTTGTCATCAATAATTTGATTTATAACTTTTTAAAACATAACTATTTTATAACTTTTTGGTAGGAACTTGCTACATGGAGCTCTTGTTAATTTAAAATTACAACTAGACCCATGATGTTCCCTTCAAACTAGTTATTGTATGCCAACTTCAAATATGAAACATTTCATATTACAGTGTAGGCACATTAATCATTGAGAGATCATAATTCCTAGATTACAAGTATCACTTGAGGGATACAAATGAGAATTTACCATCACATCAACATCTTCATAATTAATGACAAACAAACATATTACATATTTTTTTAGTATCTTTGATTGTTTTACGTAAAGTATTATATTGATTTATTTGAAATTTGAATGAGGAGAACATGATCCTCACTTAACAAGATCTTAATTTTTTGAGATAAATATTATCTCATTATTATCTATTAACAAAAATAAATAAATCATAGAATATAATTGTATTCTATTAACTTAAATCTATTGTATATTAGATAATAAATTATATAGTAACTCATCATCATGATTTTACTTTAGATCAACATATAAAATTTAATTCTCTATCTATTAGTATACTACGCAACTAAAATAGATATATACCAAAATATAATATTAAACACCTAAAAATACATATATTGATAGACATCAATTCACATAGAAAATCATATTTTTTCTTTTGCATGTTTGATTATGTAATACAAAAAATCTTCAAGGGAAGAAGAGATGTGCTATTCACATGTAATGAATTTTTTTAATATAATTGTGTTGAATTAATTTTTTTTAAACAATTTTTTTTTAAAGTTAAAATACAACAAGCATTTTTTTTAAAATAATATATATAATTTAATATATATATATATATATATATATATATAATATAGACATAAATATTATGTATTTAAAAAAAAAAATTGTATTTTTTTACTAATCATATTTTATTTCTCAATGGAAACAAACATAATTCTATACTAAAAATTAAATAGCTATAAATATTAGCTTGCATTTATGTAAGAAAGGAAATCATAAGACATTTGTTGCTAATTGATTACTTCTTCATAACTAAAATAACCTAATGAGGCGACCCTTGTATATTTACTTGATCAATTTATTTGATGGATAAATTTATTGTTCTCATTATTATTTTTTCTATTTTAAAATAGCATGGATTCTTATATTTTTTTATTATTCTTGCATCTAGCATAAGTTTCTATTGAATCTCAGTTATGTTTACCGTTTGTCCTTGATGACAAAATCCCTTTCAATTTGTTCTCATTGATAATCTATCTCAGGATGGTTCTCCTTGCACATCACAAGTTTTGGATGTTTCTCTTTCAGGCTTATTCATATCGGAGTGAGAATCGTAGAGTCTCCCAACCCACTTTGAAATGTCTGAGTTGCCTATCGGCAAGACATTTTAGATGTCATGGTGATTGAATTTATCTAACAAGCTGCTGTCGACAAGACTTCTCTTTTGTTTTGGCGACAAAATGTGTTCTCTATCAGCATTTGTTTGGCCATAGAGCTGAGGTCTTAGCGAAGACATATTTTTCCCCCGACTTGTGCATGTGGATGTCTATCGGTGAGACATTCACGTGGTTTCAACGACTAAGGATGATCGTATCGGCAAAGGTTGTGGCTATCGGTGTGGTGTCTCACCGAGTTCTATATGTCTCCCTGACTTGTGCACATGGAATAGTTCATCAACATGAGTCAGATGGTCGGGCTAACGTCTTGCCGAATTCAAGATGTCTAGGCGATGGGTGCACTTTTGGATCCCTTCAGCGTAAGTTATGATTTGTGGTAGGAGGTATTGGCGAGTTTCATTTGTCTCACCGACCATGCACCAAAAGATCTTATCGGTAGAGGATGAGGCTTCGCTAAAATGTCACAGCAAACGTTCAATGTCACACCGACCACTGTTGGACAACTACCTTCAGCATGACTTTCTAGAATTCTCAGTGAGCAGGTGTAAATTCAGGGTGTTTCGGTATGACTGAAATGATCTACAAGATGTCTCCCTGATGGTTTGAAGTTATAGCGACATGTATTGTACAGTTGGTCCTGTTGGCAAAAAAAAAACTTTATGATTACAGAGACATCACACAAGGGGTTTCTATCAAAGGCTCATCGGTGTGAGATTGATACTGTCTTGGAAAAATAGGGTGAGCTTGGGATGTTTCAGCAAAACAAGGCACAGTCTATATAGCGTCTCCCCGACTTTGTATTGTCTCAGAGACACGGGGTGAAAAGTGACTCTTAGAAACACTTTTTGAAGTCTACAAGAGGTCTCTGCAATATCGCTTGGTCACAGTGATTGTAAATGAAAAGCTTTCAGTGAAAGGATGGTAAAGTCTTAGCGACTCAGAGTGGATAAAGTCTTTCGATGAAACTTAATGTATTCTATGAAACGTCTTCCCAAAAGTTGAAGGTTACAGTGACTCTCAAGAGTAAAAAGGGCTTTTGGTGTGTCTTAGTGTGCTCTACGAGAGGTCTCCCCGAGAGTGATAAGTCATGGCGACTATGAACGAAACAAAAGAACATCATTGAGAGATATCCTTGGGTCTTAGCAAAAGCTCGTAAAGATAAACAATTCGATATAACAGTTTATAGTCTGTGAGATGTCTCACCAACTTCACAGAGTCTTAGCAATATCTATGGGGATGACTGACTGCGTTATAAATTTCCTTTGACAAAACTATCTGCTTGTCTCAACGAATTGTTACAAAGACTCAAAACTCTATGGCCGTTTATGGAAACTTCAAAATACAGTTGCAGGCTGACATCATGGATTTGCATCGAATCTTAGAACCATTACATGACAACATATTCATTGAGTTTCCTCTTTGAGTAGTTGCATTTTTTATTTAATAGGATGATTTGTAACTCTTTGGATAAGTGTTACTATTGATTTTTACTCATCATCTATAGTCTGTCAGTATTTAGCTTTATATTCAAAAATTAGCAAGAGAATTTGAAGATCTAGTGAAAAATGATTTTGAAGATTTCTTCACAACCGACATACTTGAAATGTAAATAAATACGAGTGTTGAAAACTGTAAGGGTTGTTGATTTTGTAATTTTGAGAGTATCATTTCTTGTCTGTATGGAAATGTATGAATGAACTCTGCAGAAAGATATGTGCTTAACTGAAAACAGAGAAATCCTCTGAGTCACTATTATTGTTCAAAACATAATTTGAGGGGTTGGTAATCCTTGAGATGGGTGTCTCAAAATGAGGGGCTAGTGCTCCTTGATTGGGTGCTCAAAAATTAGCCTATAAGGCATTGTGAACTTTTGTTTAAAAGATTAAGCCAGGAAGGCATTTATGGGGTGGTTTTTATACCCTAGGAGGGTTTTCCACTCAGTAAAATCTGGAGTCTTCTTGTTCTTCTGAGTTCCCTTTTCTTTACTATGTTGTTGATCATTTAGTTCACTCTTTGATTATTACTTTTCTTAATTTTTTTTACAAATGATTACATTCAACTCATGAATGCATTAATTAGAGTATATTGAGAAAATGTCTGAGCTATGGTTTTTGATTTTGTGAAAATTGGTTGAATCTGTTAAGACACTGATTCACCCCCCCCTCTCAGTGTCATTTTAACTCCAACAGTTTCTTCATGCACCCAAATTGAGACATTTGTAAGTAGATTCCCATTAAATATTATATGCACTAACATATGATAACATAATTTTATATATTTACATAAATATCTAAATTTCAATTAGGCCAACCTATAAATAAAATGTGTCCTATAATTAGTTTAACTTATAATTCAAATATGACCTCTAACTAGTTAGTTTATTTTATTTCTCCATATTTCATGGGTAATTCTATCAAATTTATATAAAATTGACATAAAATTATGGAAAGAAGCCTACATTCCACTTTTTGCAATGAGAAAATGGGTACAAATATTTAAAAATAGAAAACTGGGAAATAAATTAGGTAATAGATGCCCCTCCTGAGTGAAACACATAAACTAGCTTACAATTATTAATTCCTTAAAATTTTATTCCTAATATATTCACACCCCCAAGAATTTATTTTGGATTAATTTCCTTACAACTAGTGACACCCTATAGACTTTGGTTAGAGTGACCTATGTAGTATTATTAAAAGTAATATTGAGAAATAATGTTAACTCAATATAGAGATAGATGATAAAGCCATGCTCTATATTGTAAAAATTCCCTTTTAAAGTAGCTAGCCATAATTTTTTTAATTTCTAACTCATATACAAAATGATCATTTAAAGTGACCTATACTTATTACTATTAGGATTCACATAAATGATGAGAAGTAAAACTTCATGACAAAACTAATTTATGAATCCCATACTTAACAAATCAAGTTTTCTTTCCCTAATTTAGTTATTTCAATATGACCAATTACTTATTATCATTGATTAAAAATTTCCCTCTTTCCACTGTTGGACTTAATTGACATGGTAGGGGTATTTGGTGTAGGGTTAGAACACTCTTGTTATAGTCCAAGTACATAATTTCTTATGTAGTATCATATGAAGAAAAGAAACCCCTAAATTAATCACTTGGAAACCATCATACAAACTATTAGCAAAGAAAAATCATCAGCACTATACTCATTAATGTTAAAGAACTTATCAAATTAATCATCCTTCTCCTTAGAGTTATCCTTCCTTATGTGACCTCTCGTGTAATAATTCTATCATTTTAATTTAGATCTACCTTGAGATTTAAAATTATTTATCTTAGGTGCTACATTTTTTATCCTTAGAATTACCTCTTACAACAAGGGTATTCAAAGATTTATCATATGTAGGCATTTTCTTAGATTCTTTATTTTGAAAAATAGTAATAATAATTTTTAGCTTAACTGTTGTATAATTACTACTATAGAAATTACAAGATTATCACATGAATCTAATAAGGAACAAAAGAACGTAATACATTTTTTATTATTCCTATATTTTAAATTCTATTGATGTGAGTTGATCAATTACATAGTTTACATTCCTCATTTTTAAAGAATATAACTTATTTTAAATAATTTTGTTAAATATTATAATATTGAACTTGTATAATGTATGTGTGTGTATGAAATATTGGATCAATTTAAATGAAATCAAACACATATTAATAAAACATTAAATCAAAGAAGCTGAAAAAAAGAAATAGAATATGCAAACTGTAACAACAGCTTCCCGAAACTGTCTTATCTTCCTCTAACTTCAACTTTTTGTTGGTTTCTAGATAGCTCTCAGATCAACAGACCAAGCTCAATAAAATGACAGCTAAAGAACGATATTTAACATGCAAACTATGCTAAATGCAAAAGCTATGCTAAGATGAGAAGACTGTTGTGATGTTGAAAATGATATGATTGCAATAAGCAAGATGAAAATATGCACAACGTTTGTGTATAAGTTGTATGTAAGTAACAAAAGCTTGGATTTTCACTGGCTTTTATAGAGTTTTTGAACGGATTTAATTTTGGCTGAATCGATCGACGACCTGGATTAAGCTTGTTCGAATGGACGGCGGGAGATTTTTGAAAGTGGAGAAGAGATGGAAGGTTTCCCTTTTCTTCGTTGAGTTTCGAAGGGAAATTTCCATTTTGAAAAGTAAGTTAAAATTTGGAAAGGTGAGTTAAAAATGGGTTAGAATTAAATAAATTAAATTTATTTAATTTAGGAGTGAAGATGGAAATGGAAACCCACATAATTAAATAACTCATATTTAATTATGTTTAAAAATGAAATTAGGGCGAGATGGAAAATATTAAATAAAAATATTTAATATTTTAAAATTCGAATATGGGATGGAGAATATTCCATTATTTAAATATTCAAAAATATTTAAAATTTAGAACCAAATGATAATTAAATATAAATAAATTATACAAATTTATTTAATTTAATTAAGCGGAGGGTAGAAATGTTAGTAATTAAATAAAATTATTTATTTAATTTAAGATAGAAGAATTTAGACGATGAACGATATAAATAAATAATTAAATTTATTTATATGTAGATGACATTAGAGGAATTAATTAAATAAATCATATTTAATTAATTAACAAGCTTAATCATGACCATTTTTAGACATATGCATTTTGCCCCTCTTTGAAGTGATGTGTGAAATACATTGCTTCAAAGAAAATAAAATTTTTGCCCTTGATGCGTTTTTCATATTGATGTTACTATTGATGATGCCCCCTCGGGAGGTAAATCACGGATGAGGATATGGATTGTGAAAATTTTGCTAAACAATCGATATCAGATACTAATATTCTGCGGAGGAGAGAGTGATTTAGCTCCTGATAAATGATGTAAAAAAAAAGTGCCCCTGTTGAAATGATGAAATGATGATAATGAACTGATAACTTTGCTTCCCGAAAATAGAAAAACAAAGAGTAAATGACTGATAAAGTGCTTGATAAATTTACTTTCTGCGATAGACAACAAATAGTAATTAATGGTAGAGCAAATTGATATGATATCCAGCTAGATAGATTTGTGTATTTGTGTATTGGTTTACCTGATAGGATTGATTGGGTGATATAGGTCTTTGATATGATGCACTGGTATGAGTCACTGATATGGGTCACTGATATAGTTCACTTGATATGGATCACTTTGATATGGTTCACTTGATATGGGTCGCGATTGCATGATGTGAGGCATTGATAGATAGAAAGATTTTGGTTGACCATTTCAGAGTCGAGGTGTGTCGGGATAACACAAAGATCTTGGGGCAGGAGGTGCAAGAGGCAGTGATGATTTTTTTGATGATATGATGTGCATTTATTTCTATATGTTAAGGATTTTGATATGCATTTTAATGATTTGATGACTAACATGATATGCAAGATGATTCGATATGATGTTTTTATATTATGATGATGCGTACTAATGATGTCATGCAGGTGAATGACTTATGAAAATGTATATATGGAATGTTTGTTTTTGGATTTTCAAATGTAAGATGATAATATGATATAAAAAATAAAATAAAAAATAAAAAATGAATGTTGTGTTTATGATATGCATTATGAATTTGCAAAATGATAGGATGATTAACGATATGATATGAATGCAATGTTCTGTAATGATGATTAAGTGAAATTATAAAATGAAATGCAATGATAATGACATGTATGAAAATGATAAGTGATATGAAATGAACTATATGATATTGAAAATAAGAAATGAAATGAATGATAAATGAAATGATATGATAAGATATGATAATGAAGGAAAATGATATGATAAGATATGATAATGAAATGATAAGATATGATAACAAAATGATAATGAAGGAAATGATAGTGAAATGATAACGAATGAAATGATGCAAATGTATAAAAGGAACATGAAATGAATATGAAAGTGATAAAGTGTTAATGAGATGAAGATGATAGAGAATCTAAGTGATATGCAAATGAATGATAAATGATAAATGAGAGGACCCAGCCGAAATGATAATGTAGGTGAAAGGTGATGATGAAACAAATGTTCAAATGTCCTCCACAAGTAGTCCAAAGAGACATGACATCCATTGATGTGATTATTATCCTTTCAAAAACTCGGGTGCAAATCCACTATGCAGATATGTACAAATGATCTAAAATGAAATGCAACTAAATGAAACCAACCATTTTATTGAGCTTGTTGGTATATTTTCTAGAATCATCATAGAGCGCTTTTAAAATGTTGGAAGTATGTACAAGCATCAGAGGGGAAATTAGCACGAATGATGACCTGAGTACAACTTTCATGATTTTTGATATAGCAAGTGAACACAAGCATCTAGGTATAATTGAACCGAGATGACCTGAGCATTTCTTGCATAAACAGACAAAGACTAACCACCATCTGATCCAAATTTGGAACTGTCGTCAATGATAAGCTTTGGAAAATCATGTCTCACGACATATTTGCAACCGATAAATGATTAACCTCTAGACAACAGACAGAAAAATCATCCTCTTTCCTTGCCACTCTAGTTCAGTACATCATCGAGTGTGCTCCAGAGAAATGATATCAAAAAATAAACAACCATTTTTCAAAAATGAAATACTGTGATTCCAAACATTATTCAAAATAGAGATCATCCAGATATGAGTCATGATAAGGTACGTGACTGAAAGCTACTACGATATGGATCAATGATTGGATGTTTTGGTTTGAGTTGGTTGTTTTGTTTTGCATGATTGGCTTCGATGCCATTGTCTCACTATTGAAAGTTGATTGCCCCCAATATGCCCCATGTTTTCCCTTGGTATTGACACAACTTGCTGAAATGAATATGTACAATAATCAATCCATGGTAAGACATTATCGCTCAAGGCAAATGATGATAGCATGTTGTTGGTGTGACCCTAAGATGATGGAAAAGATGCATGAAAAAGAAGGATGAAAAGTTAAATGCAGAACATGAACTAATAGATGGAGAGCTACAAATAGCGTCTGTTTGCCAGATTTTCACTATTTGTTTTTATTGCATTTTTCTTGTCAATAGACTGTCTGTTTGCCAGGTTTTTCACCCTATGACCTTTTTTTTTTTTTTTGCACTACCAAGATGCCTATTTGCTAGGTTTTCAACAAGGTAACCATTTTTTCAAGACTTTTTCAGATTTTTTTTTGGATATTTCAGGACTTTTTCTAATTTTTTTGCATTTTTTTCAGGACTTTTTCTTTTTTTTTTGGATTTTTTCAAGACTTTGATTTTTTGGATTTTATTGGGACTTTTTCGATTTTTTTGGATTTTTTTCAGGACTCTTCTGATTTTTTTAGATTTTTTTCAAGACTTTTTCTGATTTTTAGATTTTTTAGATTTTTTTAGGACTTTTTCTGATTTTTTTGGATTTTTTTCAAGACTTTTTCTACTGATGATAACCGCCTTAGACATAATACTTTTTCAGGTGCATGCTATTGATAGGCTCATCAAACAGGTCCCCTTCTGGCATCGATAACTTGTAGGCTCCTGAACCGTAGACTGCAATAACCACATAAGGACCTAGCCAATTTGGTTCAAACTTTCCTTTCTTCTCTCTATCTTGCTGATTGTGTGGGTTCTCTTTCAAAACAAGATCACCCACCTGGAAGGTACGTGGCTTTACTTTGTGGTTATAGCTGTGAGACATCATTTGTTGATATGCTTTTAGATGATCAGCTGCTCTTTGTCTCTTCTCATCTACGAGTTCCAGTTCTTAGAGTCGGGAAACTCGGTATTCATCATCTGTTGTAAGGCCTTTCAATGATACTCTGAGTGAGGGAATCTCCACTTCTAAGGGAAATATGGCCTCTGCTCCATAGACAAGAGCGAATGGTGCTGCTCCTATGGGTGTGCGGACACTGGTTCTATAGCCCCATAGAGCAGGATTGAGTTGAATGTGCCAATCCTTCCTTGAATCATTCACAGTCTTTTTCAATATTTTCAATATTGTTTTATTTGAGGCCTCTTCTTGGTCATTCCCTTATGGATAGTATGGTGTTGAATATCTATGATGTATGTGAAATCTTTCACAAAGTTCATCAACATCCTAATTTTTGAATGGACGTCCATTATCTGTAATAATGGAGTTGGGAATGCCATACTGACAAATAATATAGTTGAGTATGAATGATGATATTTTTTTGCCGGTAACTTTGGCAAGAGGGACTACCTCAATCCACTTAGTAAAATACTTTGTTACTGTGATGATGAATTTATGCCCATTTGATGAAGAAGGATGGATCTTGCCCACTAGATCTAACCCCCATTGAGAAAATGGCCAGGTTGGTGTAAATGGTTGAAGTTCTTGTGCAGGAGCATGAATGAGATTCCCATGAATCTAACATTTTGAACATGTTTTCACAAAAGTGAATGATTCTCTCTCCATTGTAGGCCAGTAGTAACCCATTCTAATCAATTTTTTAGATAAGGTCAGTCCACTCGAATGAGTACCACAGATGCCACCATGAACTTCTTGTAATGCTTTGTTAGATTCCTCACATTCAAGACATTAGAGTAAAGTACCATCAAGACCACGACAATACAGGGTGTCAGCGATAAGAGTGTAGCGAGTGGATTGGCGGATAAAATTACGTTTTTGGTTACGGGATAAATCAGGTGATAAAATATCATCTTTAAGATAGGCATAAATTTTTCCATACCAAGGCAAATCAGATCCTACTAAGTCGCAAATGATTTGGCTTTCAGGTGTATCATAAGCAGGTGTAAATGATTGTTCCACTAGAAATTCATAACGATTCTAAGTTTTTGGGAGCTGTAACAATGATGCGATCGTAGCCATAGCGTCAGCTGCTTTATTATCAATCCTTAGAATTTGTGTGAATTTGATGTCCACAAAGTATTTCTTGAAGTCATCCACCATCTTTTTATAAGGTAGCAGTTTGTCATCTTTGGTTTGATAATCATCATTGATCTGATTGATGACCAGCTATGAATCACCATACACCTATAATTATGTAATTCTCCATTTCAGTGCTATTTTGAGTCCAGTGATCAATGCTTCATATTCGGCTATGTTGTTTGTGCATGGAAACATCAGCCTATATGAATGAGGAATGGTGTGTCCTTGAGGGGTGATGAAAAGTATGCCTTCCCTCGATCCATGTTGAGTAAAAGAACCATCAAAATATAAATACCATGGTTGTTTGGATTCTGCAGTAAAGACATCAGCATCTAGAAATTCAATGTGCAAGGGATGGTATGCTTGTAGTGGTGCTTCAGCTAGTTGATCGGTGATAACTTGTCCTTTGATTGCCTTACGATCAACATAATGGATATAAAACTCACTCAAAATCATTACCCATTTGGCTAACCTTCTTGTCAATGATGCCTTGCTTAACAAATACTTGAGTGGATCAATTTTTGAAACCAGATTGATCGTATGGGTCAGCATGTAATGTCGAAACTTTTGTGAAGCAAAAACTACTACCAGACAAGCCTTCTCGATAGAAGTGTAGTTGAGCTCATGACTTGTTAGTGTTCTACTGATGTAGTAGATTGCATGTTCCTTTCCTGTAGAGTCTTCTTGTGCTAACAGTGCCCCCAGAGATGTTTCTATTGTAGCAATGTATAAGATTAGTGTTTTGTCTGGATTTGGTGGTATGAGAACTGGTGGAGTCATCAAATATTGTTTGATTTGCTAAAAAGCCAATTCACATTTGTCATCCCATTTGAAAGGAACATTCTTATGTAGTAGATGTGTGAAAGGTAGACTTTTATCGACCAATTATGCAATGAACCTTCATATTGATTAAAGTCGTCCTTGTAATGATCTCAACTGACTGATGTTCTTAGGTGGAGGCATTTCCATGATTGCTTGTACTTTTGCAGGATCTACTTCAATTCCTTTTTTTTGACATGATGTATCCCAAGAGTTTTCCCGATTTGACCCCAAAAACACATTTCTCAGGGTTAAGACAAACTTTGAATTTCTCTAATCTTGCAAATATTTTGGATAATATTTCAAGATGTCCTTCTCAGGTGTATGATTTTTCCAATATGTCATCCACATAATCTTCCATGAAGACATGCATCATGTCATGAAAGATTGTAGTCATGGCTCTTTGATAAGTAGCCCCAGCATTCTTCAGACCGAAAGGCATGACGTTCCAACAATAAGTTCCCCACAGACATGTGAAAGTTGTTTTCTCCTGGTCTTCAAGTGCAATCTTGATTTGGTTATATCCAGAAAAACCATCCATTAATGAATACATGGCATGGCCAGCTATCAGATCAACTATAGTGTCAATGTTTGGTAATGGGAAGTCATCCTTAGGACATGCTTTATTGAGATCTCTGAAGTCCGTGCATATTCTAATAGTTTTATCTAGTGTGGATACAGGAACAATGTTAGAAATCCATTCTGCATAGTCAATTGGTCTTATGAAGCCCACATCAAGGAGTTTTCTTAGTTCTTCCTTAACCAATAATGCAACATTAGGGTGCATCTTTCTGAGTTTTTGTTTCACTGGCTTGACCCCTGGTTTGATGGACAAGTGATGCATGATAAGATTAGGATCAAGACCAGGCATGTAAGCGTAAGACCACGCAAAATTGACTTGATTTGCTTTCAGGAATTCCATGAACTCTGGTATTTCTTTCTCTGTCATTGTTGCAGCTAACTGTAAAATTCTTGGTTTGTCAGAAGTTTCAAGATCAAAAGCTTTTGTAGGCTCAATCAGAATAGGTGATCGCTTATGATAGTGCTCCGGGAGAGTGTCAAGATTCCCATTGTCTGGTGCCTCAAAAAGGTTTTCACCATTTGATACGCTCTTTATTTTATCTTTTTTTTTATCTAATACTACCAGATTCTGGTTTTCACCATTAGATCTTTTTTTTTTTACTTTTGCAGCTGGGAGACTTGACACTTTCCTGATCAAAAACTTTATGTCAAAAATCGCTAGTGGAATAATCATTTATATCATCTGCGGAAAGGAAGTTTACAATAGCTTCATCACTTGGAAACATAGGTATATTGATAGGTTCGGATGAATCCCAATCAATGAGATCTGGATAAATCAAGGGTATAGGATCGTTAGGTTGTGTGAAATTAGCTATGGTCATGGTCATAACGGAGTGGTCGGTAGGATCCAAGGTATGAGGTGAGTCAATGATGATACTGTCCTTATGATAGTCTTGTTCATTTAGATTTGACTCATTATCACTAGAATCATAGTTGATTTGTGGTTCAGATTATTGTGGTTGGGACCCTGACCCTTCACCTTCAATTAGAGTTGGGGCGTACTAGTGTATTACATCAACCTCTTTATCTCTCCAGAATTCATCATTATAAATGGTGTCCCATTCATATTCAGCAGAGTCAGTGTCAGAATTGTTATCCAAGAAATTTTGAACTATTGTCAAGCATGCTTCTCGTGAATCTGAGCTTTCTTGCAATGCGAAGACAGCACCATGCAGTTGTTTGGATGTGTTTTCTTTGGAGTGAGTATCATAACATAATCCAGTTTTCTCTTTTGCAGCAAGTTCGCGAAGGTGAATAGGTTCAACTACTCCTTCCTTCCTTTTTCTGATAGGACCTTCATCATAGCCCATCTTCTGCATGATTGAATACCCTTTTCCATATTTGTTTGTGGGTAATTTGACATTAGAGACTGCTTCATCTTCATCTTTATAGAGCTAATTTAAAATTTTTGTATCCTCAGGATTTTCCATGGGGAATTTTTCTTTGATGAATTGTCCATTAAATTTTGTAATTGGCTCTATTCATGTTTGCTTTGATGTTGATGCTGCTAATATTTAATGTTCCCTAATAGATGGATGTCCATGTGATCGAGGTGATGTAGGTAAATTGGCAAGACAAAGAGAGTATTCTCCAACTCCATGATCCTTGAATTTCATCTTTTTGTCAAAACTATTGGTCAATTGACTGATTTGTGTGTCAATCTTTAGAGAAGTCCTAGCATGAGCTTCTCGATTATTAGGGACCAAAGTATCTTGACTAGCTTTCATGTTGGCACAAGTTTGGATATTGGAATTATCAGCTGATATCATGATTTCTTGTCCATCATAAGGAAACTTTAGACATTGATGATAGGTTGATGGGACAGCTTGCATTTCATGGATCCAAGGACGACCCAACAAGATGTTATATGCAAGATCACGGTCTAGTACTTGACAGAAAGTATTCTTTATGACAGGGCCCACTCTGATTGGTAGCATGATTAGACCTTTGGATGCTCTTTCTTCATCATCATAAGCTTTTATGGTAATCTTTCTTCTGAAGTCAATGGAATCCTCAGAAAATCCTAAAGCTTTAACCAACTTCATGGTACAGATGTTTAAACCAGCACCTCCATCTATTAGAACTCATCTGATACGAAACTTGTGAATCATGACCTCTAAGTACAATGATGAGTTATGGAAACATCATCTTTATCAGAGAATGAAAGGTAAGTGGGTGAGGACAAGTGTCCTACCATGGCTTGAAATTGATTCACATCCAAATTAGTAGATACATTGGTTTCAACGAGGGCTTTTTCGAGAATTTCCTTATGGGTTGGGGAAATCTTCAATAGTTCCAAAATAGAAATTTGAGTGGGAGTTTTTCGAAGTTGATTGACCAAATCATATTGATGTTGAGGTGGAGGTTCAGTGGATTTTGAAGAAGTTCCTTTCAAGACAACTTTTTCTTGTGCTCTTGTTGTTGCATTGACTTCTCTATATTCCACCTTCTGGTTGACTTTTATGACATTCACCCGCTTGTCGTCCACATAAAGATGATTAATTATATGATCATCATTGATGTGATTCACCTTTTTTCAGAAGACTCACCCTTTTGATAATTAGGCAAAGGATTGCGGAATGCTTGGTGGTCTGCGTTTGTTTGTTGATTTCCTTCTATTGTGATGATGTCATTGTCGATCAAGTCTTGAATGGAATTTTTCAAGGCTTGGCAGTTGTTGGTGCAATGACCTTTACACCAATGATAATTACAATAGTACACCTCATTCCATGATGGAGGCTTTACACTGGGTTCATAATTTCGTTCAGGCGACAAAGTAATGACATTTTTGGCCATCAACTCTTTGAATGCGGATTCTACAGATTGACCCAATGGAGTGAAAGTTCTTCTATTCGAGAAGAATGAAAATCTTGGTGGATTTGAATTTGAGGTGTTCCCTAAAGAATTGGGATTGTTATTTGTTCCTCGGTAACCCTGGTTGTTGGAAATTCCTTGATGGGAAGTAGAGTTTTGATTTGTATTTTTCCTCGGAAGAGGAGGATTATTTTCGTGATTTGCAATTGAGTTGACATTGTTGTTGCGAGTGTTTGGAGTGTTGAGGACAAATGGCTTGGTTGAGGTATGATTTGCATCAACAACACCATCGTTCACCATATTTTTGTTGCGAGTCTAGAATTTAGATTTGTCCTGATTATTGTGATGGTTGGATGAGCTGGGATTTTCTTTGTCATGCTTTATTATCCCTCTTTTGACCAAAGCATTTTCAATGGTTAACGCATCTTCAATCATTTTCTCAAAAGAAGGAAAATATAAGTTCAAATGATAGCTCATCTCTGAATTTAAACTGTTAATGAAAGTAACCATCTTTTCCTTTTCAAGAACAGGACGTGGATATCTGGCAAACATTCTTCTCCATCTCTGAAGAAACGTAATGAAGGATTCGCCAAGTTTTTGTGCAAATTTGCAAAGATTTATCATGGTGATCAGGTGTTGTATATTGTAAGCATATTTTGATATGAATAGGTTGATCAATTCTTCAAATGTCTTGATGGGAGGTGTAATCTTAGATAACCATTCCATAGAGTTAACTCCAAGGCTCCTAGGAGACAATCGCAACAAGCAAGTATCTTCGTGAGTGAATTCCAATGTAATGTTCTTGAAGTCTCTAACGTGATCAACTGGATCTGTTTTCCCATTATAGTGATCAAATTTTAGCATTTCACAATGCTTGGGAAAAGGAATCATGTTTAGACTTCGGTCAAAAGGATAAGGACAAATTTCCTCGAGAGTGTATTTCTTCATGGTTGTTCCCCCTTGTAATTCTTTAACTTGTCCTTGAAGTGCCTTGATTTGTTGGGTCAAGGCACTAAGATCAGAAAGGGGTGTCTGTTCAGGTTTGTTTTTCAAATTTTTAGTATTAAAGTCATGAGGTAACTTAGCCCCTTGTTCGGCTAGATAGCGAAAATATTTTTCCTTATCTCGCTGCAAGATCATTTCAATGGCTTTATGGAATTTTGGATCTTGCTCTGATTCTCTAAGACGTTCCTCATCTTGCTCCTCATCACTATCTATCTGCATTCTGTTCATGTCTTTGTATTGATGTAATGGATTTTCTTCTCTGTTATTTGTATCTTTGTCAAAAAGTGGACTACGATTCATGATGTAAAGAGGATTGCTACTTTCACCCTCTTCTTGAATGTTTTGAGTATGTCTTTCTTGTTGAATTTCATCCTTCAATTTATTGAATTGGGATCTTGTGAAGATAGGCATATGATTTTGAAAAATTCTTCTAGACTTAGATCACGATTTTGACAAGTGTGATGATAATGATATGATAAGATGTAGAATCTTATGATATGATAAAGGATAGTCCTAATTTATTGATTGTGGCTTCCAATTGATGAAGGATTTTAGAATCCTATTGGGGAAATTGAACCAAAAATTAGAAAGCTATTTGAGAGATGCACTCTTAAAGTTTTGATCTTTGTTTCCGAAGAAATGTTCCAAAATCAATGAAGAATTTGATTGGGGTGTGAAGGATACTCTATGGAAGGTTGTGGTATGTTGTCAAATTCAAGAGGTTGGTTATGATTATGCCATTGTGACAGAGCTAATCTCTGATAATAAGCTTGAGAATCTAAGGGATCTACAGCATATTCATCAGTGAATCCTCTAACAAAATCCTGATATCTATGAAGAAATCCTCGATAGTGAAGCAAGACTTGTCGACTTTTGTACAAGAATTTTCTCTTTTGTAGTGTCTTCTTGTATCCTAACGGTTTCTTGGGTTTTTTGATTATCTTGGAAACTGATTTCTTGGGAAACTATGTTGACTTCCAATCCCTAAGCATGGGAAAAGTATTGGGAATGTTTTTGAAGCAATGATATGAAAAACTCTTAAGTGGCTTTCAGTTGTTGTTCTTCATGTTCCCTTTTGGATGATCTCTTTATCTGAATTAATGTAATGGAAGACACAACAAACATTTTTGAAAATAGTTGTTCTTAAAGTCTTATACTAACATGAAGTGTTTGATCAAGAAATGTTTTTCATCAAATGTTTTCACAGGTTTTCCGCATGAAAGGCAATTCAAACAGACTCACTCTTAAATGCTCAAGTAGGTCATTCTAGTAATCAACAGCCCACATCTTAGAATTGCGTCGACTCACACAGTCGTGTCACCCCTGAAGGGGCGCCCGTGTTTTTGTCTTTTCAGGCGCGTACTCAGAGCTACAGAAGTAGATACCAGATCCCCTGAGAAAATGGTCCCTGGCAGTTATATGTTGAGTATCTTGGGGGTAGATTCTTCCCTTCCCTTGCACTATGATTATTAGAATGTTTGGCAACTGACTCGGCTGGCTACTACACTAGGTTCGTAGTAAGGATTTCCGTTCAGTGCGGCAATAATAAACTCCCTCAAGAGACCTCCCAACCTTTAGAACAAAGGCTTTGGAGATGGTTATCTTGCACACTACTGGCAAAAGAGGGTTTCCCCAGATTTGCTTTAAATTTTATAGTGGGGCAGAATAGCCTGGCTTTGGCTTGAACCCACTTGAGTCATTCCTGTAGGGTGAGTACTTTTTCCCACTATGGCAAGCTCTCTAAAGGATGTAATTAAAGCAGTAAAATTGCATGGAAACTAAAAGGAAAGTCTGGTATTCTGATCACCTAGTTAAGGGGAGAGCATAGACCTATTGCCACATTCAAAGCAAGCAAATGTTCATTTTAAATCCCAAATCACAATGATCTAATCTAAGTGAAGATGTTGCTTCACTAAAAACAAGTTTGTTCAATTTTAACTGCAAGATTCATTGTGTGGTGACTATCCTAGATTGCTTCATTTTATCCAGATGTGTCTACCCTAGGATTGCTTAATTAGGAATTATGTGACTATCCTAGGATTGCTTCATTCTTTTAAAAGCCCTTACTGGCCACGGTTGCATTGGATCCAGTCAAATTATACTTAAGTTACAGATTACAAATGCAAAATTAAAAAAAAAAAGAAATGCTCTGCAGGATTCATCAAGGGCGCTGTAGGATCTATCAAAGGCACTGCAAGATCTGTCAAGGGTGCTGCAGGATCTATCAAAGGCACTGCAGGATCTGTCAAGAGCGCTATAGGATCTGTCATGGGCACTGCAAGATCTATCAAAGGCACTACAGGATCTGCCAAAGGCACTGCAGGATCTGCCAAAGGCACTGCAGGATGGATTACGGGCGCTGGACTGGTTGTAAACTGTGCTGAAGCATGTTTTATGTGCTAATCTGCTGTTTTTGGCCGTAACCTGTCAAAAAAACCTACAAAAAGATGTTAAAAGAGGGGCAATGGCCCCACGGTGGGCGCCATTTTATGTGTGTATGAAATATTGGATCAATTTAAATGAAATCAAACACATATTAATAAAACATTAAATCAAAGAAGCTGAAAAAAAGAAACAGAATATGCAAACTGTAACAACAGCTTCCCAAAACCATCTTATCTTCCTCTAACTTCAGCGTTTTGTTGGTTTCTAGATAGCTCTCAGATCAATAGACCAAGCTCAACAAAATGACAGCTAAAGAACGAGATTTAACATGCAAACTATGCTAAATGCAAAAGCTATGCTAAGATGAGAAGATTGTTGCGATGTTGAAAATGATATGATTGCAATAAGCAAGATGAAAATATGCACAATGTTTGTGTATAAGTTGTATGTAAGTAACAAAAGATTGGATTTGCACTGGCTTTTATAGAGTTTTTGAATGGATTTGATTGGCTGAGTCAATCGATGGCCCAGATTAAGCTTGTTCGAACAGACGGCGGGAGATTTTTGAAAGTGGAGAAGAAGATGGAAGGTTTCCCTTTTCTTCATTGAGTTTCGAAGGGAAATTTCCATTTCAAAAAGTGAGTTAAAATTTGGAAAGGTGAGTTAAAAATGGGTTAGAATTAAATAAATTAAATTTATTTAATTTAGGAGTGAAGATGGAAATGGAAACCCACATAATTAAATAACTCATATTTAATTATGTTTAAAAATGAAATTAGGGCGAGATGGAAAATATTAAATAAAAATATTTAATATTTTAAAATTCGAATATGGGATGGAGAATATTCCATTATTTAAATATTCAAAAATATTTAAACTTTAGAACCAAATGATAATTAAATATAAATAAATTATACAAATTTATTTAATTTAATTAAGCGGAGGGTAGAAATGTTAGTAATTAAATAAAATTATTTATTTAATTTAAGATAGAATAATTTAGAAGATGAACGATATAAATAAATAATTAAATTTATTTATATGTAGATGACATTAGAGGAATTAATTAAATAAATCATATTTAATTAATTAACAAGCTTAATCATGACCATTTTTAGACATATACAGTATGTAACTTATTCTATAATCTTTTTTATCTACACCTTAAATTTTTTTATTAATATAGAATATAACAAATATGAATAAATTTTAGTTCATTATTTTTTATCTAGTTTTACCTAGTCTTCATTAGGCATACTTAATGGTTTGGCCAACGTAGATACCATAATCAACTATCTCTTTCCACTATAATATCCTCCATACTAACTTCCATAACTCAAAATTATAACCATTGAATTCATCAAATTAAGATTTCAACATGCTAGCCATTGACTTAATTTAATTTTTAAATCTCATAAAATATGTCCAAGTTTCCTTTTCTTTCCAATTATTCATGAACTCCATCCAACCAATTACTCTTATTTTTTTCTAGTGCACATTCTAAGGATTGAAATATATAGAAGGAATAACCACACAAATAATAATCTTGAGATTTGATAGCAAATGTTAGATATTTTAACAATTATTACAAATAATTGATGGAGAGGAATGATGAAAACTTAAATGATTATGTTTAGATTTCAATCAATAAAACTTACAAAATATATCTAACAATATATACAAAAGTAAATGAAATAGTATACATCCATAAGAAGACACAAAATATTTACATTAGAAACTCTTTATGTATAAATTTCACCAGCAAAAATTATTCATAGATATTTTATTTAGAATTAGTATAGATTCAATACAATAAATTATTCATAGTCTTTTATAGAGCCTCAATAAGTATACACTTAAAAAAAATTGTGTTTACTTGCAATTAGTATACATGACTGTATTTAATGTTCAATTGAGTGATACTAATGGTGAGTAACCTTGAATCATTTCAAATGTCTGTGTGTGTAAAACTAATTGTTTAACTATCCAACCAACCTATGAAATACCAAGAATCATATACTTATTGTGGCAATGAAAATTGTACTCCCTTCTTGTAGATAGTACAATTTCTTGCCTAATTTGGACATATTTTGGTACCCTTGCATTAAGTACCCTTTAAATCATCATTAGTAGGCCCCTAAGACCCTTTATTTCTAATCTCAAGGTTTATTTCAACTAAAATACCAACGAAATCAACAAAAGCATTAATTTTTCTAACAACCCATCATTGGCCCACCTCAAAAATCTAGGGTGAGACTCATACGCCACCTTGGGCATATGAGTTCCTCTAGGTAGGACCCATATGCTGCAAGTGGTGTAGGAGTCTCGTGTGGCCTATTTTTAGGGTTTTAGTAGGAAATTCAAGTTTCTAATTCAAAATTTTGGTTAATGTCTGCTTTTGAGATCCAATAAATGGTAAATTAGTTTTAATGCCTATATAAATAAGATTCTAAGTCATTATTTTCATCTAGAGAAAGCAATTCAAGATCTAAGCATTCAGAAACACTCAAGCATCCTTTCACAAGAGCATTCAAGAGAAAGTAGCAAGCAAAGTTGAAGTCTTGGAGCAACATTATAGATTTTTTGCAAGTCTTCAAGCTCAATTTCATTCAAGATCTAGCATTTTCAAGGATTGATTATGGTTGCCTATGTTGAGTCATGATGGATTCTAGGTTGGGGAGATGCAACTAGCCATCAATCCAAGCCTAATGACTTGTTTCTTAAGTGATTCCATCCTCCATTATTAGTTCAGCCTAAGGAAGGTACATACATTATTGTGGCTGATTAGGGTGATTAGACATCTCCCAAAGTGGGTCATCATGTTCATGCTTCATTCATGCATCTCATTCTAGAACAATATAATAGGGTTGCATTGCATTTTAGATCTCCTAATCTTAGATACACTTAAGGTTAGGATTTATGTTCACATTTACATTCAAGATCCATTGTTTCAATCAAGGTTTAAGTACCAAACTAGGGGTTTGACTGAGGTAAACACCCCATAATCAAATCAACACTATATTTTCTTTTGCAGGTCTTTTTATAGGTTCAAATCCAAAAATTGGATTGGGAAGGAAGAGCAGAGATTGGAGAGCAGATATACACTTTGACTTTCTAAAAAAGTAGATCAGGACTAATATGCCAAAAGTGGTGCATGAGTCCCACTTGTTGACAATGAAGGTAATATTGTAGCTTAAAACTTGTAAAACTATGAGACTATAGATCTAATTAAGTGTTTTTTGTCACAATTTTTTGTTTATATAAATGATTAATCAGTTTAAATCAATTTTACCAATTGTAGAAAGAGAAAGAATATTGTAGAAGAATGAGACAAGGAGATAGAAGTGACATAGCAAATATGTGAAGAATCCCTTTTGGGAAAAAACTCCACCAGAATCAATAGTGCTTGTATTATTTAACCTTAGAACAAGATTATAATAATACTATATTAATCCTTGATTGATATGCTTCCTTTCCTTCAACAATCCTTCTTCACAACCTACAAAAAACTCTCATAGAAATCTCATACACTTGCTGCAATTAATAGACAATAATATGAACATGTACACTCATAAGAGTTGTACAATACAAGAGTATAAAGCTCCTCACAAAAATCTATGCCTAGATTGGGTAAGTAGAGTTCCACAATGTAATTTAAAGTCAAACCAAAGTCTTAAGGCATCCCAAATTGAACACTTAATTGAACTTTGGTCAAGAAGATATCATGCAAACTTCACCTCAAAGTTGGTACCCAAGAATGGGCCCACTTGATTGAGCCTTGTAAATATCTTCTCATGCAAAAGGTGTTAACTAAAAGATGCCAACTTGGGTGCCTAAGGTGGTCCCAAGTCAATCTTAGTTAACTGAAACATATCTCTCCACCAATTCATGCAAACATTATGCATGATTAATCATCCCCACTTAACTGAAAGTATCCACCTGTTATCTATCACACAACTGAATTCATTAGACATGTAACTCAAGTCAACTCCAGTCAACTAGAATTCAACTCAAAATAACTACATGTAACTGAAGATAACTAAACTAAACTAAACTGATACTGCCACGCCACTCATGTAAATATTAATCCCTAATTTGTAGGATCAAAACATGCATTACTGAAGTGTTATCAATCCTCCAAATAGTTAACTGAAGCAAGGTGGGTTTCACCTTCCATGTGGGCACCCCATGTGCTCCTACCTTTTAGGAGCTCTTCTTGGACATCTCCACATGTTCCTATGATTTAGGAATAATCACAAATGTCAATTTACATGTTCATTTCATTCAAATTTAATCTCTTTATAATCCTAGTGTTGGGGAACACTTTCCAAGGACTTAGGAGATACATGAAATATGTTTAGGATTGCAATTAAATGGCATCCTATTCCCAACACCACTATAGGAAAATTTCTAGATTTCTAAAAAAATTGAGTCTACACTACTAGATTCTTGTTCTAGTCTAGAAACCCTAGACTGGGTTTGATACACAAAAAGTGATGTATGAGTACCAAGGTGCCCTAAAGTCTGCTTTTTCAGTATTTTAGATCTCTTTTCACACCTTTACAAATTTCCAGGTGCACATTTTTGGTTTCTCAACTTTTTGTTTTGATTTATATTCATTTCTAAGCCTCTTATTCAAGTTTTTCATATTAATTTTCTTTCCAAACCCTACATTGGTGGCGAACCCTTCTTTAGCCCTTAATTATACCCTAGTACACCCTATTGTAGATCTCTCTCCATCATCTCATCCTTAGATTGAAATATCTAGTGTTTTCTTGAGTGAAACTAAGGTGAAATAGGAACCTTAATTGTTCCATCTCTATCAAGATTTGGTGCAACCTATTCCTATTGTTTCAATTATAAACTAACCATATATGATGTTAGTATGCCAAAAATAACATTATTTTGAACACCTTCTCATGAATAATCACCTCACAAAACTAGCACTTCTATACACTATAGATCAATAGTTACAACATTAATATTATCATTACAATTAACATTTATGATATAACCACCATTATTAATTCTTCACAAGTATAAAAATTCATATCAACATAATATTTGTCCTCACTAATTATTATGATATATATATATTTTTTAGATAAAAGGAAAGAATCCTATCATATTATTAATAATATGAAATTTATGCAATTACATAAGTTTTGCATAAAAGCTTACATAAAAAAGATGGTATGGGGACTAAGACAAAATGCCCCATATACTAGATACTTGTGCAAGTAGGCCAAAACAAAATAGAATCCTCTAAACAAAGAATGAGAAAAAACCATAGAGAAAGTAGATTGTATGCAAAATATTAGGTGGACTCCTCATGCCACATCAGGGGTGGCGTTGAAATCCATTATCCATTGGAGGTCATACATAGTCTCCAGATTGTTTACCTTCTTTAAGAAATGACTACCCTTGTGTGCCAAAGATTTGTGTTGTGAGAGTGACATTGTGCAAAAATTTCCCAAGAATGGTCACCATTCCACCTTAGTGTCCACCTCATGCACACTTGAAATATCCCGCAATCTTGAGACACCAAGCCCCTACCTTGTTGTATCCAAGATGTTTCAAGCCTCAATAGTTGTAATTCTTAAATAATTTTGAAGCTAGTGCTTGTACCAAGTCCTATTATTTTCCTAAATCCAAGAGGGAAGCCCCAAATTGAGATGTAATATATTTGTTTACCCTATATTTGTTAGCATGGCCTAGAAAATTGGTACCAAGGATCATCTTAATTGGTTTTAAGTCATTTGCATTGGGATTTTTCATTTTCACCTTCAATCCTTGGTCTATTATGGTTCTTGGAAAGGCCACTAGGAAACGCAAGCATGTGAGGTAGATAGGAGTGTACATTATCACCATGCACTCTAGGAAACTATGAGAAGTATAGCAATGGTATCACCTTTCCACTTTAAATAGAACAAGCTACCTCATCCTCCCACGCTTCCAGTGGGAGGAAATTATTTCCATATTCGCTTCTCAGTATGAGGGGTACTAAAGTATCTTTAAGGATATTATTACCAGTTTTTAACACATATGAACTCACTACTAGAGTACTTCATAGCCACCTTGACATTAATGGCAAAGCCATGAAGTGACTAAAGATTTGATGGAGCTTGTACCGATTTTCATCCAAATGATCGACTGTATTGAAAGTTGCCAAATAGTGATGGCATCAAATTGATTAATATTAGTAAATGTACATTCCATCAGCCAAAATGTGAGAAATGCACCAATTTGTACTTCTAAATGAGAAGCACATGACTCGATGCCAACACTACCACTTGTCAAGTTTATGCAAGTGGAGGTGACCAATGCTTTAGAAAGGCTCCCAAGAGAGCAAAATGGTATCATGTGTTCATGTGTCTAGGCAATGTGAGCAATGTTTAAGTTTAGCACTAAAATTAGTAGCACAAAAATTTAGATAAAAGGAAAGAATCCTATCATATTATTAGAAATTTATGCAATTACATAAGTTTTGCATAAAAGGATGGTATGGGGACTAAGACAAAATGCCCCATATACCAGGGGTGCAAGTAGGCCAAAACAAAATAGAATCCTCACCCTGAGAAAAAACCTTAGAGAAAGTAATGATTGTATGCAAAATATTAGGTGGACTCCTCATGAGCATTGGGGTGAGCGTTGATACCATTATCCACTCATACATAGTCAGGATTGTTTACCTATCTTTAAGAAATGACTACCCTTGTGTGCCAAAGATCTTGTGATTGTGAGAGTGACATTGTGCAAAAATTTCCCAAGAATGGTCAGCCATTACCACCTTAGTGTTCCACCTCATGCACACTTGAAATATCCCGATTAATCTTTAAAGACAGGTGCAATTGGACCTATGTTGTATCCAAGATGTTTCAAGCCTAAGTAGAAACAAATTCTTAAATAATTTTGAAGCCTTGTACCAAAAAACTCCACCAGAATCAATAGTGCTTGTATTATTTAACCTTAGAACAAGATTATAATAATACTATATTAATCCTTGATTGATATGCTTCCTTTCCTTCAACAATCCTTCTTCACAACCTACAAAAAACTCTCATAGAAATCTCATACACTTGCTGCAATTAATAGACAATAATATGAACATGTACACTCATAAGAGTTGTACAATACAAGAGTATAAAGCTCCTCACAAAAATCTATGCCTAGATTGGGTAAGTAGAGTTCCACAATGTAATTTAAAGTCAAACCAAAGTCTTAAGGCATCCCAAATTGAACACTTAATTGAACTTTGGTCAAGAAGATATCATGCAAACTTCACCTCAAAGTTGGTACCCAAGAATGGGCCCACTTGATTGAGCCTTGTAAATATCTTCTCATGCAAAAGGTGTTAACTAAAAGATGCCAACTTGGGTGCCTAAGGTGGTCCCAAGTCAATCTTAGTTAACTGAAACATATCTCTCCACCAATTCATGCAAACATTATGCATGATTAATCATCCCCACTTAACTGAAAGTATCCACCTGTTATCTATCACACAACTGAATTCATTAGACATGTAACTCAAGTCAACTCCAGTCAACTAGAATTCAACTCAAAATAACTACATGTAACTGAAGATAACTAAACTAAACTAAACTGATACTGCCACGCCACTCATGTAAATATTAATCCCTAATTTGTAGGATCAAAACATGCATTACTGAAGTGTTATCAATCCTCCAAATAGTTAACTGAAGCAAGGTGGGTTTCACCTTCCATGTGGGCACCCCATGTGCTCCTACCTTTTAGGAGCTCTTCTTGGACATCTCCACATGTTCCTATGATTTAGGAATAATCACAAATGTCAATTTACATGTTCATTTCATTCAAATTTAATCTCTTTATAATCCTAGTGTTGGGGAACACTTTCCAAGGACTTAGGAGATACATGAAATATGTTTAGGATTGCAATTAAATGGCATCCTATTCCCAACACCACTATAGGAAAATTTCTAGATTTCTAAAAAAATTGAGTCTACACTACTAGATTCTTGTTCTAGTCTAGAAACCCTAGACTGGGTTTGATACACAAAAAGTGATGTATGAGTACCAAGGTGCCCTAAAGTCTGCTTTTTCAGTATTTTAGATCTCTTTTCACACCTTTACAAATTTCCAGGTGCACATTTTTGGTTTCTCAACTTTTTGTTTTGATTTATATTCATTTCTAAGCCTCTTATTCAAGTTTTTCATATTAATTTTCTTTCCAAACCCTACATTGGTGGCGAACCCTTCTTTAGCCCTTAATTATACCCTAGTACACCCTATTGTAGATCTCTCTCCATCATCTCATCCTTAGATTGAAATATCTAGTGTTTTCTTGAGTGAAACTAAGGTGAAATAGGAACCTTAATTGTTCCATCTCTATCAAGATTTGGTGCAACCTATTCCTATTGTTTCAATTATAAACTAACCATATATGATGTTAGTATGCCAAAAATAACATTATTTTGAACACCTTCTCATGAATAATCACCTCACAAAACTAGCACTTCTATACACTATAGATCAATAGTTACAACATTAATATTATCATTACAATTAACATTTATGATATAACCACCATTATTAATTCTTCACAAGTATAAAAATTCATATCAACATAATATTTGTCCTCACTAATTATTATGATATATATATATTTTTTAGATAAAAGGAAAGAATCCTATCATATTATTAATAATATGAAATTTATGCAATTACATAAGTTTTGCATAAAAGCTTACATAAAAAAGATGGTATGGGGACTAAGACAAAATGCCCCATATACTAGATACTTGTGCAAGTAGGCCAAAACAAAATAGAATCCTCTAAACAAAGAATGAGAAAAAACCATAGAGAAAGTAGATTGTATGCAAAATATTAGGTGGACTCCTCATGCCACATCAGGGGTGGCGTTGAAATCCATTATCCATTGGAGGTCATACATAGTCTCCAGATTGTTTACCTTCTTTAAGAAATGACTACCCTTGTGTGCCAAAGATTTGTGTTGTGAGAGTGACATTGTGCAAAAATTTCCCAAGAATGGTCACCATTCCACCTTAGTGTCCACCTCATGCACACTTGAAATATCCCGCAATCTTGAGACACCAAGCCCCTACCTTGTTGTATCCAAGATGTTTCAAGCCTCAATAGTTGTAATTCTTAAATAATTTTGAAGCTAGTGCTTGTACCAAGTCCTATTATTTTCCTAAATCCAAGAGGGAAGCCCCAAATTGAGATGTAATATATTTGTTTACCCTATATTTGTTAGCATGGCCTAGAAAATTGGTACCAAGGATCATCTTAATTGGTTTTAAGTCATTTGCATTGGGATTTTTCATTTTCACCTTCAATCCTTGGTCTATTATGGTTCTTGGAAAGGCCACTAGGAAACGCAAGCATGTGAGGTAGATAGGAGTGTACATTATCACCATGCACTCTAGGAAACTATGAGAAGTATAGCAATGGTATCACCTTTCCACTTTAAATAGAACAAGCTACCTCATCCTCCCACGCTTCCAGTGGGAGGAAATTATTTCCATATTCGCTTCTCAGTATGAGGGGTACTAAAGTATCTTTAAGGATATTATTACCAGTTTTTAACACATATGAACTCACTACTAGAGTACTTCATAGCCACCTTGACATTAATGGCAAAGCCATGAAGTGACTAAAGATTTGATGGAGCTTGTACCGATTTTCATCCAAATGATCGACTGTATTGAAAGTTGCCAAATAGTGATGGCATCAAATTGATTAATATTAGTAAATGTACATTCCATCAGCCAAAATGTGAGAAATGCACCAATTTGTACTTCTAAATGAGAAGCACATGACTCGATGCCAACACTACCACTTGTCAAGTTTATGCAAGTGGAGGTGACCAATGCTTTAGAAAGGCTCCCAAGAGAGCAAAATGGTATCATGTGTTCATGTGTCTAGGCAATGTGAGCAATGTTTAAGTTTAGCACTAAAATTAGTAGCACAAAAAATTGCAATCAACTAGGTTGGCTATAAATGAGCCTTTATTCTTTAGAAGTGCTCGAGTATTCCTTGTAACTTCCTCCATTTTTACCTCTCAGTAGGCCCACAAGGAGTCTCTTCTAATGGTGCAACAACAATTACTTGTAATACTTAAAAAAATTTCAGCCAACGCTAGTGTAGCATGTGGGTTGATGCGACAACATTTTCCTTATGAAAAAGGAGAAACCACTTACCTTTTAATGTGATGCATGAAGCTAGCACATTGCACCTTAATACTTTCAAATTTAAGTTGTGCCCTTTAGGCTTGATAGAGATTCAAGACCATTTTTTCAAGTTTCAAACTTATACAAACAAGGCCTATAGGCATAACCAAATACTTGATACCATGCTAGTAGTCTCGGTCAATCATGCACCTGGATTTTGTTATAATACTTAAGAACTTCATTGGGTTTTGTTGATTTGACACATGGCGTTGGAGCGAGGGTGGGTGCTTGATATATCCAAGCATCACTCCTATTTTTCAAATAACTTATAGAAACACCATGTGTCAACTCAACACTTTGCAGTTTACATTTAAGCCTCTGGGCATGATGGGAACTATCCAACAACAAGTTCAAGTTTTACCGCTAGAGGCTCATGGGCATAAGTAAATTCCTAGCTGAGGTATCATCCTATTTGGGGATGGAGGTTGATTCATATGCACATTATTGGGACATTAGCGAGACTTATCTTTGAGTCACCTATAGACATGTATGGCCTGATGAGGCCTTGAGGCACCAACAGTTTGTACAAGGACCCAGTGTTCACATGGAAGCCTCTATTGGCTGAATTGCTACAAATGCAAGGTGGTAGCTATAGAAGCAGCCAACTGGTGTTGATAAATAGCATTGCCTATGATGGGGGAAGTATGATGTTTGCATCATATATTATCCAAGCTACTACTAATGCAAAGCAACTAATACAAAAGCAAGTCGGTGCTGGTGGTAGCCATCATTGCCCATGTTGTTAAAGTATGATTCTTACACCATGTTGATAATAGTAATGGGATTTTCAACATAGACATTATTAACAAAAAATAGAACCATGAGTCTTGCACACTTAAAACATTAATAATGTTAGCCCAGTTCCCCTTTATGGGATGCAATTTAATATAGGCTAAATACACCAAGGCTGGATAGTTAGAAAAATATGTTTGATTGATGCTTACACCATGTTGATGATAGTAATGGGTGTTTGGATGGGTGTTTGGACATAGAAATTATTAACAAAAATTAGAACCATGAGCCCTGCACACTTAAAACATTAGTAATGTTAGCTTTGTTCCCTTAATGAGATGCAATTCACTATGGACCAAATGCACCAAGGCAGGATAGTTAGAAAAATATGTTTGATTGATTTGCAAGGCCCCAAAGTGTAGGTTGCATTCTATATTTTCCAACATGTATGCTACTTTATTACCCTCTCTACAACAATGTGTGATTTTGTAAGAGTTGAAATCTTGAAGCATTTTGAGGCCTTGGATTAAGATGGTGCACTTAATGACCAACTAATTGAGTTTTTTTGCTTGCATGTGTTGATTATGATCATTGAATCCCTCTCAATCCATATACATTTGATGCCGATAGACTTATTTAGTTTCAAACTTATAAGTAATGCTTATGCCTCAACCTTATTATTTATTTCATCTGGTAGTTTTAATGTGAGGGTGCTAATAACCTTTCTTGCATGGTTCCTCAACACACAACCAATGCCAAATGTGCCTAAGTTCTCTTGTGAGGCCTGATTAAAATTTAGTTTTTCCACACATATTGGAGGCAAACACCATACCACTCTATTGCACTTGGGCTTGGTTTTTGGTATCCATGTTCTTGGGTTTGGGGACTGGATCAACTCCCATTGAGAAGATATTTTTGCATGCCAATTTGAGTAGATTTTTCTTAGACCATTTTATTTGTACACATTAGACATTACTACCTTAGAAATTAATCTTTCAATTTTACATATTACTTCTTCCACTATATAGTGCTCCTTTTAGAAGATTATTTTTTTCCTTTCCCACCATAAGCACTATATAAGTGTTGAGGGGCTTATTACCCAAATTGAGGAGAACAAATATTCTTTACTCATTATTGGCCATGAGGAATAAATTGCTAACAAAGATTCTTGAAGGGGTGTGACCCAGTTTAGTTTTCTTTCAAGTCATGTCTAGTATTATTGTGAAAATTTGCACTTGTTAATAGAATATGGTCTACATCTTCCTCTTGTTCATTGTACAAGACATAGTTGAAACGGACAAATATTCCCAGTTTGAATAATCTCTCATAAGTAGGGATACATTTATTTAATGCCAACCATGCAAATGACCCAACTTTTAGATGAATCAAAGATTTTCAAAATAATTTGTGGGGAAGTTTTCTAATTCTACATAACCTTGATGAGTGATTAATGAGTATCCTAGGTTGAATTTATAACTTCCATATTTGGAAGGAGCCCATATGAAATTGTTAGGATCCCTGGGAAAAAAAATTGTCTCTACTGAAGAAGTTTTGATAGATGGGACTTTTTTATTGCAAGGAAGCTACACCCCTCATTTTTTTTCTTTTTTATATTTGAGAGAACGTTGTCTTCTAGCTTAAGGTATTCTTTTAATTTTACTCCCCAATGATGCTTTAATTATATTCTCACTTCGTCTAATCCTTCAATTTTTCACAGTTGTGGGAAGCCATTCTAGGATTCATTCCAGAGCAATGCATTTTCCTCATTACTTATAGAATAGGTTAAATATGGGATGATAATTTATCTACAAGGTATGTGTAGGATCATCATGGAAAAAACAGGCCCTTAAGTGGCAAAAAAATCAGAAAAATTAAAGGTAGGCAACTTGGCGTAAAAATTTGAATAAGTTATCTAAATTATTTGAAAAATGTGTAAGAATAGAATCTATAGCAAATTGAATGTAGTTTCCAAACTACAAGGTTTGTTTAAAAAAAATCTATTTGGTGAAAATTTGAAATTTCAATTAGTACTTAAATTTCAGGGAAAAAATAAGAAGTAGGTGCCTGTCTGACCACCCTAACCACAATAAAATGATAATATTTTTTTATAAGATTTTAGATATAAGTACAGGAATCATGTCCGATGTGATGCATATTTTTTTGTAATTTTTTCCAATCAAATAATTAATTATGATTTTTTATTAGAACTTTTTAAAAATATTAAAACTGTATGTCGACCACCTTAACTTGGTCAAAACTTCATGAAATTAAATTTATTTTTAAACCTATAGTATATGAAGCATAGAATGTGGCATGTTTTGGATTCAAAAAATGTGATACCCTTAAAAGCTATAGATTTTTTCAATTAGTGTATCAATCAAGACTTTAGTCATAATTTGAATAGAAAATGAATAATAATTACTTATTAAATTCAAAGTAAAGCATAATTTATGGAAAGTTGAGAATCTCCTTTAAAACCCCTTTTCATTTCATCAATTTTGGTAAAAAAAGTCGTGAGCCACATACCCATCATATTGCCACTTTTTGGCCCATCATGATCCTACACATACCCTACAAGTTATGATGAAGTTCCACATTTTAGAGCCCTCTAGTGTGTTGGTCATTTTAAAATTATGTTCAAGAAGTGAGGATTCCATATATTTTCTTTGTGTGGTTCTAGCCCATTTGGACAAAGGTTTTGAAAAAAATTCCATGCTAGTTTGGCTCCTAAAGCTAGATTCCTTACCTCTAGGTTATGTATACCAACTCCTCTATGTTTTTTTATCTTCATAGAGTTTATCCTATGAAACTAGTGGGATTTTTCTCTTATCTTTTTTGTCAAGGTTCCCATACTGAGGAACTTTCTAATGCATTTCTCTAAATTTAATTACATTTCTTTTGGTAACTTGAGGACTGCCATAACATAGTTGGGAATATTTGAAAGGACTTCTTTAGTTAACGTGATCTTTCTTTCCATTGTTAGCCATATTCCTTTCCATGATGCTATTCTATTTTGTATTTGGGAAAAAAATAAATTATAGAACTCGGGCTTGTTTTTCCTTGAAAAGAATGGGATTCCCAACTATTGGCTTGGAAACTCATCATATTTAAAATCAAGGATGGATAGGATACATGCTGACACTATTGGGCAGGTGTTTAGAAATAAATTCTTTAATCTTTTTCCATTTAATTTTTTATTTGATGCCTTGCAATAATCCTCTAAAACCTTTTTAATGTCTTTTTCTTCTTGGACAATAGTTTTTTAATAAAATTGTATCATAATTTACAAATAATGAATGAGTCATATTGATGTTTGAATTTGGGATATCTATACCTTGCCCTGTACATTTACTCATGCCCCTTCTATTTCCTAGCTCTATGATTTTTTCATTAAATTGAAAAGGAAAAGCAATAAAGGATGTCCTTATTTGACACTTTGAGAAGAATTTAAAAATCTAGTTGAATGTCATGTACCAAGATTGAGAGCTTGTTCTATGATATAAATGATCTAAACCAATGACATCATTTATGAGAAAAGATGAGTTTTTGTAGTAATTAAAGGAGGAAATTTCAATTTATCACATCATAATCCTTTAGCATGTCAAGTTTGATAATTTCAGTATTGGAATTCTATCTGAAACAACAAAAATTAGGGGATGCCCCAACCTTTAAGGAGATAGGGTTCCTATTTCACACTAAAGTTTCACTCAAGGAAACCCTAGAGATCTCAATCCAAGGATGTAAAGGGGAAAGAGATTTGCAATAGGGTTTTCCTATGGTTTGATTAGAAATTAAAGAGGGGTTCACCACCAAGCAAGGGCTTGGAAAGACTAATGAAATGCAAGACCTAATGTTTAAACCTATTGCAATGCAATACTTCACTGTATGACCTAGAAATGCATGTAAACTAGAACAAAAAGTTGAGAGATCATAGGTGTGCAGCTAGAAACCTATAGAGGCCTAGATGAAGACTTGAAGTGTTTAAAATACTAAAATTAATGTTGATTGGGACTCATATGCCATCTTAGGTGATTTAATCCTAGATTAGGGTTTCTGGGCAAGAATAAAAATTTGGTAGAGATATATCTGGAGCTCCTGAAAACTACAAATTTCCCTATATTGGGACTCATATGCCAAAAGTGGAATACCAATATAGTTAGGGTTTTCTAGAAATTCAATGTCTGATTCTACTCTTCAATGTATGCTTTGTCCTTTGCACTTGATTTCCAGGTCTAAAACTTTGATTTGCAACATGTAGATGTCTTTTAATGATCTATAATGCAAGCTAGAAATTTTGGCAACATTGAACACTTGAGAACTTTCTCCAAAACTTCTCTTCAATATGTCTATCGTAATAGAAAAATTATCCTTTTTTCTTACTTGATTTGGGAATAATTGTCATTGAATTCACCTAATTTTTCCTAGGTTTAATGTTGTAATGTGTTGTAACACATTCACATTGATCTTGGGATCCCTTTTAATAAAATGTACTTAATTTGTACCTTATTTAAGTGTTTTAAAGTGTTGTAACATACTTTCACACTTATTTAGGGTCCTCTTAATTAATTGTGGTTAACTGGAGTTAACTAGCCCCTTTAATGCAAATTTAAGCTTTATTTGTGACACCTCCTGAGGATCTATCCTAACACCTATAATTCAAATTACATAGCATTTAATTGGGAAAAATTAGGGTCCTATAAATTGGTGCTAGGACCCATTCGCCCTAGGTGGTGAATGGGTCATCCCTCTTTAGGACCCCCCTTTATCAACATATTTCAAATGGGTTTTTCATGATCTTTCATTCCCCAAAGGCAGGGTCCTGGAAAACAGTGTCAAGACCCATTCACCCTAGGTGGTGAATGGGTCCTCCCTTAATGAGGACACCATTTTTCAATTTCATTCTAGTGGGAATTTAATAATGTTTGTTTCTAGATATAGTGTTGACTTGAATTGTTTGAATTTCTTGGTTAATCTATTAATTTAGTATAAATAAGGGGTTAATTCACATTATTTTCCTAGCAAGTTCAAGTTATCATTAGAGAAATTTCACAAGAGTGTTACAGAGTATCACAAGAGCACTTCGAAGACATTTTAAAGTATATTATCAAGGTCTTATTGTTGCAATTCAAGATCATTTCATCATGACAAAGGTTTAGTGCATTCATGCATGTTGTTGAGCTAAGATAGTTGATTTAGCATTGAGGATCTATTGCAAGCATTGTTCAAATCTTATTCAAGGATCAAGATCTACATTCTTCATGGCCACTAAATGTTAGACTACATATTTGCATTAGAAGGCATCATCCAAGGTATCAACATTGCATCATTTCATGTTCATACTTCAATTTAATTATTTCGTCATTTAGTTTAATTACCTATAAGGGGTTTGACTTAGGAAAACCCATATTCACTAACAATCAACAAATTTTTCTTCCTTTGAATTTGTGTTTGCAGATTTACAAGTTGAAGATCAAGTGGAGAAGAAGTTTAGAGCAAAATTAGAATAGTTGTCAAGTTGCAAGATTGACCTTCAAACTGCAAGAACAGATAATTAAAGCTACAAAATTAAGTGTACATGTTTTAAGGAGCTAAAAAACGAGAATATGATAGTGTGGAAATCAAGGAAAATAACCCAGATCAAAGTTTTAGAAGCCCTAACAAGGACCCGTTTTCCACTAAAGTTGAATGAGTCCTTTGTTCCCTAAAACTAGGCTTCTTGCAACAAGGTACACACTCTTTGAGCTCTAAAAACTCCCCTCATATTTTTTATAATAGTTAGGGTCAATTTCTATTTGTTATTTATATCTTTTGTCCCTCATAATTGCATAAATTATAGTGAATCTTTTGTGTGGACAATTTCTGGTGGTTTATCATCTTGATTCACTTCATTTGGTAAGCCCTAAATTGTTCACCACATCAATGTCTTCAACCTAGATCTACAAATAACACACTAAAGAGAGGGTAAAATGTTGTTTTGTTAGTGGAAATGGGTTTTCCTTGGTCAAACCCTATTTTGGTAATCAAACCTTGTAATGAAATGAAATTAAATGAAGGAATGAGGAATGAACAACATGCAATGTTAGAACTCACCAAACCCTAGCAATAAAGTGTTGCAAATATGTATGAAATGGATTCAATGGATTTAGATCTTGACTCTTGCTTGAATGTTGTAGATCTTGAATTGAATGCTAGCTTGAATCATAAAACCCTACATCACAAATGTTAGCTAAAAAAAAACATGATGCATGATTTCTGTGACATGATATTTGATGCTTGAATAATGCTCCAAAACACTTGATAATAAGCTCTTGAAGACTCTTGAGTGATCTTGTGAACTTAAAAGTTCTATAAGGATGCTCATTCAACTTGCTAGGTCACTTGATTTCTTGTTAGGAGAAAAATGAGTGAAATAACCTTCTATTTATACTTGTTTATTCCAAATTTCCTAAAATTATAAAACTACAATCCAACATCAAATCTAGGAGGATAAAATCTTACCAATAATTTGAATTATATTTAATTTTGGGCTGCACAGGACTCATATGCTAGAATTGGTGTATGAGTCCCATTAGGCATTAATTATGGGACTTATTTTCAAAATTGCTTAGATTCATGTGAAATTAGGATTGGGCCCCCAAAACTTAGGTGCAACCCATACACCCAAGGTGGCGTATGAATCCCAGATCACTAAATTTAGGTCACACAACCTAAAAAGACATTAAAAATGATTGGATGTTGGCTTATACAAGATTATTATCGATAATATGCATTAATTAAGGCTCATGGATGCAAAATAATGGCAAATAAGGAATAAAGAAGCCCAATTAGTTATGAAAACCCTATATTAGTGTGAATGTGTGGAACAACACTTTACAACACCTTAAATAACATATAATTAAGTTCATTTAGCTCACAAGGTCCCAAGACCTAATGTGAATGTGTTAAACACATTGCAACACTAAATCAAGACTTGACATTATACTTAATTTAACAAGGAGGGCCCAAACAAGCAAGGAAAAGTAGAGGAATACTTTTTTCGTTGCCACACTATCTTCCTTGATGGAGTGAAAGGTTTCATGGGCTATTAAGGCCCTTCACCTGTGTCCTTTCCTAGAAGAAAATATCCTTCCTCATCCATCATAATTTGGAAAGATCTTGGCATTTCTTATGGCAATTTTTGGGTATGTGCAAGATCATCATGGAAAAGACAGGCCCTTAAGTGGTGAAAATTTTAAAAAAAATAGAGTTAGGCAACTTGACATAAAAATTTGAATAAGTTACCTATATTATTTCAAAAATATGTAAGAATAGAATCTATAGAAAATTGAATGTAGTTTCTAAACTACTAGATTTATATATATATATATAGTGAAAATTTGAAATTTCAATGCAGTAGTACTTAAGTTTTAGGGAAAAAATAAGTAGGTGTCTGTCTGACCACCCTAACCACATTAAAATGATAATATTTTAGATATAAGTAGAGGAATCATGTCCCAATGTGATGCATATTTTTAATTTTTTCCAAGGAAATAATTAATTATGATTTTTTTATTACAACTTTTAAAAAATATAAAAAATTGTATGTCGACCACTTTAACTTGGTCAAAACTTCATGATTTTTTTTTTTAATCCTATAGTATACGAAGAATGGAATTTGACACATATTTCAGATTCAAAAAATGTGATACCATTTGAAAGCTATAGATGTTTTTCAATTAGCCTATCAACTAGGACTTTAGTCATAATTCAAATAGAAAATGAATAATAATAATTTATTAAATTCAAAGTAAAGCATAATTTATATTGGGAGAAAGTTGAGAATCTCCTTTAAATACCCTTTGCATTTCATCAATTTTGGGTTAAAAAAAAGTCGTCAGCCACATACCCTACACATACCCATCATATCACCACTTTTTGTCCCATCAAGATCCTACACATACCCTTTGGAAATATTTTGTAAATGGTGTTCCATAGTTATATAGGCTTGAAATAAACTAAGGTAGAGGGGTTCTAATTTTTTAGGAATTAGCACTACAAAGGTATTGTTTGATCCCTTTAAGATCTTGACATTTGTCCCTAATTCCTTTAAAGATAACAGTATTGGTGGCAAAGAAAAAATAACTTCTTTTACTTCTTCTAATGTAAAAGGTTTTTACAAGAGCATATTTTCTTCCACAAAAATCAATGAGGGAATATGATAAAGAAACTCATCTGAGATAGTATTGTTTTCTTGGGTAGATTGATGGGTTGTTACACTCAATAAGTTTGAGAGGAAGTGAACTATTTCTTGGCTAATTAATATTTTTTCCTTAAATTTTTTTCCTAAGGGAGATTTGATGTTGAATATAGTGTTTTTTTTGTCTATTTTTTTATGACAAGTGAAAGAATTTAGTGTCTTTGTCCCCTTCTTTGAGCCAAAGTTCTCTAGATTTCTGGCTCTAGTATATTTCTCCTCTTTTTTAGAGTTTCTTTTAATTTTTAATTTTTATTTTGCATAGGTTAAAAGAGTTATTGTTCATACCACACCTTATTATTTGATGATTGATCTCATCAAGTTGGGCTTGTAGTACTATTGTTTACGAAAAAATATTTTTGAAATGTTGTTCACTCCAAGTTTTGATTTTTTGTTTTATCTAGGTTAGTTTTTTGCTAGCTAAAACATTTTGAAGCCTATGATGAAAGGAATATTTTCCCATCAGATCTTGAGTTAAGATAGGAAATGAGTGTCTCTGAACCAAATTTCTTAAAACTTGAAGGATTATTTTGGATGGGGTGTTCGTGAAGCTAAGGTCAATTATATGTAAAAATGATCTAATTTTGAGAATGATAGAATAGATGACTCTAAAGGAGATATTTCCTTAGACCATTCTTAAGAAATTAGAGATATATACAACCTTTCTACAATTAAGCACAAGTCTTTTCGCTTGTCTGTCCATGTAAATGTACCATTTTGGGGTGGGAAATCTAATAAATCTTTTTCTAGTATGAAATCTTTAAATTCATTCATGACCTTTTGGGGGTATTATGCTCCCCTTTTTTGTTATGATGTAAAATCACGTTGAGATCTCCCCCCAAAAGATATTTCTCTTCTTTTAGGTTTGATAAGGCTAGGGATATGACATCCTAAAGGATCTTTTTCCCGATTGCTAATGTGAGCATATAAACATTAAATAGCCAAAAATATAAGTCAAAGGAAGTTACCTTTGTGAGCATCAAATGTTGCATTGAAAGGATTAGTTCAAGTTGGGTATTTTTAGTATTCATTAGTACAACAAAGCCTCTTGAGGCTCCCTTTTCTAGAGAATGAGAGAATTTCCATTTCTACTATTTACTAAGGACTTCATGTGCTTGATCATTAGTGAATTTTTTTTTCTTGTAGCATAATAATGCTTCCTTAAATAGAATATAGCTAATTATGATTTACCAAGGGTATTTTTTTAGGGGTATTCATGCCCCTAACATTCCAAGATACGAATCTCATTTCCCTTAAGGAGAGCAGTAGGCCCTCCTCAATCTAGTATTTTTTACTAGTTTAGATTGAATACTAGTAGCTCTTTTATCCCAAGTTTTCTTACTTTTTGGGGGTATTTTTGTTTGTTATGGTTAAAAAGTAGTGGAACTTTCATTGACTTTCTAGAAACATTCTAGCTAGAGGGGTGGGGAACAAAATGTGTTTGGCAATTTTGAAGAATAGGATGCTGGTGTGGGGTTTTTTTTTTCTTTTGACCAGAGCAAAGGTATGTAATATTATATTTTTGAGAAGAGAACCTTGAGCTACACATATTGATTTTGGATAAAAAACCACTCCCCAAATTCTTGGCCATTCACTCCAAAGTGAGGTTGTATGGTCAAGGGATTGACAAGGGGAACATCAAGTATCAATATTTTCAAGCTCAATTTGTTGTTTATAGATTTTGCACTTGGAGTGAATGGCCAAGAATTTGGGGAGTGGTTTTTAAGATTTTAAAAGGAAAAAAATTTTGATTGGATTGCATGATAATTTGATAAAATATGAATTGATTCTCTCGAAGATGCCAATAGAATTAACTAGGGATTCTAGGATTAGGGGCTCCCTATATTCAAGAGGTAAATTTTGCATCTAGATCTAGAATGGTATATATTGAATTAATAGAAAACTAGGGTTGAATTTGTAGGTCTAGGGTTGGAGGCACAAAATTTTCCCATTAAAAACTCAATATTTTTCTTTAAGGGCTTTATCAGGTTTTGCTATAAAGTTGAAAATAACAAGAAAGTAACCCATACCCTCAAGGGTGTAGATAACTTATGAGGCCCTCGACCACTAATCCTAAACCTATTTTTCTAAAGAATTAATGGATAAGATGTAGTTAAAGATCTTATGTATAAGTGTGTGACTTTTGAGGATAGACATAGAGGGGAATAGTAGGTCTTCAGAGATGTGCACTTGGTATCCAGTTGAGAAGAAAAATGTGGTAGGGAAGGCTACAGAGGGTGCTTTTGGAGAAAATCTACTTTGGAGACCCCTCTTTTTTGTTGTCAAGACACAAAGATGGGCATACACTGAGGAATTTTATTTTCCTTTCTATTGGCTTTTGCTTAAGGTTTTGTTCCCAATGAAAAAGTGTTGGGGAAAGTGGCAGCAGATTTTTTCCATTGGTTTTGAGAGAAAGCTAGAGTGATACAGAATTTTTGAGGTGGGAAGCATGGGGAAACATGGGGGAGGCCCACCAAAACAAGCAGAAAATATAGACCACCAAAGAGTAATGATCAAATTTCACCCTCTCGAGGACTGATGCACACCATTCCCAAATCTAACTCTAGTCAAAGTCCACTGATAACCTTTTTTCCTTGACTTTTGAATGCCCTTTTGAGGATACACAACCCATGAACATCCCTAAAAGAATTGGAAGAAATTTTTTTGATGATTTTGAGTGTAGAATTTCAAAAAATGCTTGTTGGGGGCCCCTAAACACCCTTTTTCCTTGACTTTTTAACGCCTTTGTGGGGATTCACAACCCTTGAACTTCCCTAAAGCCAAGGAAAGGAAAAATTCTATTGATTTCAAGGGAGAAATTTTGAAAAATTCCCATTGGGGGGTTGCTCTTGCTCTTGCTCATGCTCCATCATTAGCTCACTCATATTTATTGTGATATATTTTTCTATTATAAGTATTTTAATAATTTTTTTATTCTTAATTAAATGATTCCAAGGTTTAAGGCTTATGCATATCCTCAAAAAAAATTAAAAGCCAAAATTATCACCATCGTGGAATGATTCAGATATTTAAGTACCTTGAAATTTACTCGCATAGGCAATATTTGTAGAAATGAGTCATAAAGAAGAGAACCCAGTAGATAAACATATTATTATAATTTTTATTAATAAAAATACCACTTTTAATGTGGTATCACCTCACTAACATTATAATTATAGTATATTTATATTATTTTAGATATGTTATGTACAAACTTTTTAAAATTATAAATTCATATGTACTATAAACTCTATATCCTATTATTTGTTGGATAAAGAAAGGGAGTTTTGGTTCCCATAATTATAATATTCAAATAATCTAAGGGTGAGTATTGTAACATATTTATTTTATTTTAATTAAGTTTTTTAATTTACACCAAAGGCATATCCAATCTGAAGTAGAGCAAACTAATTTTCAAAATCCATGGTGAGGAGAAGGCTGGAGACAAATGAATGCTTGCCCATTGTTTGATATTTAGTCCAACATTTCACACCATCACCATCACAGCTTCTCACATCATCTACTTTTCACACTTTTTTCTTTACTTTCTCGTTGGTATTAATGTGTCTTCTTCAAATAAAACTTGCTAGCGTGTCATCCATATCAATGCAAAATGATAAATAAAATATCAACTATTAATCATTTTCTCCATTGTTTTGGTTGTTTTTAGTTTTTTTTGGCTACTTTCCCCACTGCTATTGGTTTCCTTTCCTCCAAACTCTTCCTTGTTGGTCTTGGTCTTTCACTTCTCCAATTTGGTGAGCTATAGCGAGAAAATAAGGTTTCAATTAGGGTTTTATAGTATGTTTATTAAAATGAAAATTATGGCCAAGATCCTAATAATGAGGACATTTAGGTTTACTTTATTTTCTTCCTTACATATGCAATTTTTTTTCTTTAATTATTATTGTGAGCAGACAAGAGAAATGAGAAATCAATTATTTATGGTTGTGTTTAATTCATCTACAAAATGAATCCATGCAAGACCTCTTCACTACAAGAACAAACACATCCTCCTCTACTATAGAATGGGCCATATCAGAGCTGATCCAACACCTAGACATAATGGAGAAATGCCTTCTTAGATTACAAACCATTTTCAACATCCTTTTTTTCCTGGCTTTTATCTTCAACTGTCGTTCTGTCTGTAGCTTCTTTAATTAATTTTCACCAACTATGAAAATTAACCTGAGCCAAGAAAAAGAAATTTTGAATACACCAATGTAAAATCTCACTTTGCAATATCAAATTGACCCCTTTTAGCTAGCACAATATCTGCCCCACCTATAGCATAAAAAAATCAAATTTGTGTCTACACTCTTCAAGACATCCCTTGAGCCTCCTCAAGATATGTTTCCTCATTCTTTGGATCCCACTTCTCATTGCAAAAAGCTACAAGATAATTCTAATTCCTAAGTGAAATGTCAACATAAGAATTCTTCACAACTGATTCACTTTATGTAGCTTTACATGTTTTTTCTACATTAAGCTAGACATGTATTTTCAGTCCCATGTTTCCAAGCAAAAACAAAACACTTGTTGAGTATTTATCCACCTTAAGTGCATCTCCCATCTATTCCAAGCTTAATTGGAATTCATTTCAAGCCTGATCCATGGCCTCTTCACATAGATATGCATCCACATAATCAGGGAATTTAAAGAATATTGAATTGTACAAGTGATTTTCTCTTTCAGTATCTTTTAGTTGTCCAAACAATCTAGAAAAGTAGTGTTGTGACTTTATCCCATGGAAACTCAAGTGAAACACCACATTTGTAGAGTATCAATCCATACTTTCCTCCAAACTGGATTCCATAATATCCACCACTATGAACAATCAAGAAATGAGCAGTACCCTATTCACTATAATAGAATTTTCAAACTATATTTTTATTCCATAGAGTTGCAACATGTAAGCCATGCAACCTCCTCCACCAATGCAAGATAACCAAACACTTGTTTTACATTTCCTATATGGATCTTTTTCTTTCCTGCAATTTGACTTACTAAGTTCTCTGCCATTCATCCTTGCACTAGGATTTATCCTTACAAACATAAAGGTACTAAGCATGGTGGCCCTTGGTGAGGTATTTCTAAAGATTTTATCAGTGTTTTTTTTATCTTGGCTACAAATAGTATCCAATCGAGTGTATTTTTCAATTTTTGGGGACATATATGGAGAAATGTTGTCTAGAAGTCCTTTAATGGTTGATCCCTCCATTTTTCTCATCAACCCAGGCCTTTTGGTGGTGCTTGTCCTATGTAGCTTCTCCCCCATATAGGCATTGTAGGTGGGAAAGAGACTACTAGCAGCTTTGATTCATTAGATACCATAAATGAAGTTCATCAAATTCTGCAAGTAGTAAATTGAAATTATGATGACCTTTTGTTCATTGAAAAGTTTGCTATATAGCATCAAAGTAAAAAACCTCAAATACAATGTGTGGAAATCCTATAGTTCAACCACCACAATTCTAAGCTGTAAAGTGTGAGGTCCAAGGTTATGACTATTAAAAGGACAAAATAACAATAGTTGCCTAAAAAGTGGTCACATACAACTCTATATATGTGAATTAGGCATAAAGAAAAAATAAATTGAAGTTCCCTTTCATTTGTATACTATTTTCCATTTTAGATATTTCATGTGTTGTTTTTATGTTATATACCATTGATGTATTTTAACCAATATGTATGTGACTTAATTAAGTGTATTTTTTAATGTAAACCCAACAAAAAAACATTAAATACAACATTATTCCCGACACTTGTTTTTAGGTCCTAGGTGAGACCCATTCACCATGGGTGGAAAATGAGTCCCCCTTGCCCCAAATTCAAAATATTTTCAAATTGTTTTTGGGTTTTTATTTAAAAAACACTTGATGTTGGCCTATGATGAGGTATGAACGGTTAGTAAGGCACAAAATTGTATAAATAAGTTTTTTTCCCTTCATTTTGACATATCCTCTTCAATTCATAATCTTCTTCTAATTGAGACCATCTTCTATCATCTTTTTCATCATCTCTAATCTCTTATTTACCCTTCTAATCAATATTCTATCAAGCAACTTTAAGCATTAAAAGATCAATTCTCGAACTTTGAAGGGTTGATTCTACATGTTTTGTTGCAAAAATAATTTTTAAGATCAATCATCATGGTAGGGTAATCTATTCCCTTATTACATGCCTCATTTCTTTGTTTCATCAATTTGGTTTAATTACCTAAATTGGGTTTGACTAAGGCAAACCCCCATGCCTTAACAATCAACATTTCTTCTTCTATTCTTGTGTGTTTGAAGATTTAGGTCCTTTGGAAGCTTGGAAACCATTGAAGATAAAATTGAAAATTCATCAAGTCTTCTTCTCTTCATTCAATTCAATACATCAACAAAAAGTCACTTTCAGACCTGAATCCGACAGTTTTAGAAGCGAAGACCTATAGGAGATAGAATTGCAGATCTGACTCTACAAAATTTTCCTCTAACTTTCTAGATTTCTATAGGTTGATTTTTTTTCCACCCATGGTCAACGAGTCTCGGCTATAGGCTTGAAAATTGATTTTCTCATATTTTAGTCCTCAATAGTCAAAAACAGGTTTCCAAAAGTTTTTACCTGCAACAAGACAAATTCACCATGCATGGCGAATGAGTCCCAATGGCCATTAACAATAGTTTTTGATACATTCCAAAACCTTCCAGTGGCATCATTCTACCTCCAAGTGGACTCTGATTTCATCCATCTCTTTCTGTTATGCATACTCCATCCATTTAGTTCATTTTCGCAATACACAATGTGTTTTCAAATAAGTCTTATTTCTTAGATTTTGCATGTTTAATCATTCAATTGTTTAGCTTAGTTGCATTCATATCATTCCATTTAGCTCATACAACATCACACACAATATAATTTGAATGAAATACTAAGCGTTTTTGGATCTAATCTCTCTCCTATTAGGTGAAAAACCCTATAAGAGTTAGAGAATCCATTGGGTCCAAAATTATACGATTCATTTTGGTGAACCTACATTTTAGAATAATTTCTTGTCTGATTTTTGATCTAGGCTTGCATTGAGCTTGCATTAGGATTTGCATGATTTATTTGCATTCTAGGTTTTAAAACTTGCATTCATAAAAAGTGCATTTAGGTTTCATCTGTTGCATCTAAATTCATTTAGATTTACTAAAATTATGCATTTTTCATTTAGTTCTATGTATTGGCTCTCAAAATTCTTAAAAATCAGTCTGAAATTTCTAAAATTTTTGAAAAAGGTCCATACTAGGCATCATTCAAGACCTTGGGCGAATCAGTCCCTTTTGACCCATGAAACAACACTTTACAAAATTTAGAAATTTTTTTTTAGGCTTCTAATTGGTGCCTTAACTTGTATATATTAGTTAGTTGCATTTTTGTAGCATGCCTTTCACTAGATTTCACTTCAAATAGCTCATTTCATGGATTGTTTCATTTCACCTTTTGCACTCACCACATTTCATTTTTAGATTGTTTCACATTCTCCAAAACTCAACATTTCATTGCATTGTACTTTATTTCATTTCAACATGTTTTATTTCACAAGATGTGCTCTTGATTTTATTAAACATGGATTTAACATGCATAATATCCCCTTTTATGAGTTTCTTTTGATAACTATAATAGGAACTTTAAGACACAATCCATTAGTTCAATTCTTAATCTTGCATTTCCCATTGGTGAGAATGGTAATGTTGACAATCCTAACACACATATGTGTTCTTCTTCTGATACGTCTCCTACTAGTGATGAAGGTATTGAGATGCGATAAGTTACAAGCTTTGAAAGTAGTGATTGTCCATCTCCTTATTCCCCTTTGGATGACCTTGCACAACAAGAGAATGAAATCATAAACACACTCCTAAATGTCACCTTACCAAGTCTCCATGGTCATGATACTCCATCTTGTTCATCTCCTAATATCCCTCCTCGAAGTAAAGAGGATGTGTTGGTGTTAGAAGATACCCTTATTAAAAATCATGACACCCTTGATCCTCCCTTCCCTAATGTCCCTATCCTATGGGAGGATCTATTTGACAACCATAGTTGTTCTCTTGATACCTCCTCCACTTGTGATGAAGCTTCTTTCCAAACCTCAAACTTAGATGAACATATTACAAGCTATCCTTGTAGGTGGATAATATGGACCAAGAGAATGAGATCTTAATGGTAATGGACACTCACCTAGCACTCTCTCCTCCTCATTCCCCTCTTCATACTTCCATCATTGATCATTCCCATATTGGAAATGAAGTTATTTTATGTGACCCAAGCCCTACTTGTCAAGAATATGTGGCTTGTTGTTCTTCTTCAAACTCTCCTCCTATGGAAAATATCCTAGCATTGGACTATGGCAAACAAGTGGTTCTTGATTGCCCTTTCTTTGAGATACATCAAAACAAGCATGCTAAGGATATGGATGCACAAGTGTCCATTGGATCCCCTTTAATCAATGAACCTCATACATATCCTATAGGACATCTTGATAATTCACTCATTCTTCACCACCCTTCATTCAACCTCAATAATCTCACATCATCCTTACAAACTAGTGGTCTTGAATATCATCCTTCCCTCAATGTTCAAACTACCATTTATGATTTGAATTCGTTAGATTTGTATCCTTGTATAATGAAGATGACAAACTCTCACAATCTATTGATTCTTGTGTAAATATGACACCTAAAAAATATTTATCTTTGACCCCAATCACACAACCACCTTATGGGTATGTGCAGGATTATGATGGGCCAAAAAGTGGCAATATGATGGGTATGTGACTGATGACTTTTTTTTTACCCAAAATTAATGAAACAAAAGGGTTTTAAAGGATATTCTTAGCTTTCCACCAATATAAATTATGATTTACTTTGAATTTAATAACTAATTATTATTCATTTTCTATTTGAATTATGACTAAAGTCCTAATTGATAGGCTGATTGAAAAAATCTATAGCTTTCAAATAGTATCATTTTTTAATCCAAAACATGAATCACATTCTATGATTCACATACTATAGGATTAAAAAAGAAAATTTGAATTTCATGAAGTTTTGACCAAGTTAAGTGGTTAGACATACGAGTTTTTCTATTTAAAAAAAAATTAATTATCATTATATCAAAGTATATAAAAAATAAAAAAATATTATCATTTTATTGTGGTTAGGATGGTGGACACACACCTACTTCTCATTTTTCCCTGAAATTTAAGTACTCTTGCATTGAAATTTCAAATTTTCACTGGAAATAGATTTAAAAAAAAAAATCCTAGTAGTTTAGAAACTACATTCAATTTTCTATAGATTCTATTCTTAGATATTTTTGAACTAATATAGATAACTTATTCAAATATTTACGTCAAGTTGCCTAATGTTGATTTTTCTAATTTTTTTTCCACTTAAGGGCCTATTTTTTCCATGATGATCCTACACATACCCTTATCCTCTTGATCAAGAAGGTATATTGACAAGAAATCTTCACGATAACTTGATCACTCTCCCTCCACAAACCTGTAAGAAATGTTATGAAAAGACTTCATTTTGTGCATACCATAGAGTTCTTGGTCACACCACTAATGAATGTTATGCCTTGAGTTGTAAAATGCAACATTTTCAAGAGTTTTGTCTGCTTCCCTATTTTGGGGAATCTAATTCCTCTAATGGCTATTAATTTTCACTCTAGCATACATTTCATCAATCCTTTCAGCTCACCTTTGTCCTGCATTCAGTGGGGGCAAGTGGTCTTGTAGCTTGTCCTTGTATGTTACTTTTCATTACCTTCTTTGGCTAGCCATTAACTTTTCATGAACAAATAAAAGAAAGCTTGGGATGTGGATGGAATGCCTTAAGTTGGCTAGCATATGACATACTTTTCTCTTTCATGGTGTAGCTTCTCGCAAACATGACTTGGCATAGGGCCTTTTGCGTAAGCTCTCATGTTTTCTTCATTCTTTTATTCTACTTTAAATCAATTGCTCACAAAAATTGTGTTTAGCTTTAAAGTGGGAGCATACATCACCACTCACATTTCATTTTGTGATTTTCTTTTTCCTGCGATTCCCTCTCTCGGAAGTGTTAGGTACAATGTTTCCCATGATGAGATTATCCAAAGGTCTCTTGGAGACATTGAACATGATGTTCCCTAAGATGAGACAATTGCATGAATCAAACAAAATCCCTTTGAATATATTTTACATTTCCTTTACATTTTCTTTGCATTTTTGCCACCTTGCATAACACAACTTGCATGACTATGGTACTTTTTCTTTTTAGCATTTTTCTTTGTGGTGCCTTGTTAAAGTTATCAAGCAGTATAGCTTTAACATGGTTGATCGGGAAGCCCAACTAGTGACATGACTTTTCCCCATAGCCACTTTTGTGTTTGTAAGTCCATACCAACTAGCGTATGTTTCTCACCTTTTTCTTTTTTTTGGGCCTTCTCACCACGCAGACAACTAGTTTTGTGGCCCCAGAGTGAGTACATCTTTTTCATCTTGTCTCTCTTTATATCTTTCCTTTGTATGATTTTGTATCTTGGGGGCTTGATGTACATGTGGATCTCTCTTGACTGTCTACTTTAGTTTGAGTTTGAAATAGGTTCATCCTCTCACAAAAGTGGGGGCTAAATGTGCCATAGAAAAATGGACCCTTTTCTTGATATGCATTATTTCATGATTAAATTGACTAAAATGAGGCCTTAATCTAGTGTTGTGAAGTATTTTATTCATCCACGCTAGGTCTTGGACCCTTGCAAATTAAATAAAATGTATTTAACGGCATCTTGTGAAGGTGTTGTGAAGTGTTCTAAGACATTGAACTACACTCTTCTAGACTCTTTTTATTATAATTCATTTAAATATTCCCTTTTATTCATTATTAAGTCCTATTTTAAAGTGTTGTAAATTATTATAACAAGATTTCACACTTTTCTTGGCACATCTCCTTATTTACACCTTTCTTATGACTTATTTGACCCATTTATGCCCTTACATGACTTAATTAAATGTATTTTTGAATGTAAACCCGATAAATAACATTAAATACAACATTATTCCTGACACTTATTTTTAGGTCCTAGGTGGGACCATTTCACCATGGGCGGTGAATGAGTCCCCCTTGGCCCCAAATTCAAAATATTTTTAAATTATTTTTAGGTTGTTATTTAAAAATCACTTGATCTTGGCCTGTGATGAGGTGTGAATAGTTAGTAAGGCACATAATTGTATAAATAATTGTTTCCCCCCTCATTTTGACATCTCCTCTTCAATTCATAATATTCTTCTAATATCATATCTTCTATCATCTTTTTCATCATCTCTAATCTCTTATTATTCCTTTTAATTAATCTTTTGTCAAGCGACTTAAAGCATTAAAAGATCAATTCTCAAACTTTCAAGGGTTGATTCTACATGTTTTGTTGTAGGATTTTAAGATCAATCATCATGGAAAGGTAATATATTCCATTATTGCATGTCTCATTCCTTTCTTTCATCAATTTGGTTTAATTACCTAAACGGGGTTTGACTAAGGCAAACCCCCATGCCTTAACAATCAACATTTCTTCATCTCTTCTTGTGTGTTTGTAGATTTAGGTCTTTTGGAAGCTTGGAAATCATTGAATATCAAGTTAAAACTTCATTCAATTCTTCTTCTCTTCATTCAGTTAAAGACATCAACAAAAAGTCACTTTCAGACCTAAATCTAGCAGTTTTAGAAGCAGAGCCCTGTAGGAGACAACATTGTGGATCTAACTCCACAAAATTTTCCTCTGATTTTTTAGATTTCTATAGCTGGACTGATTTTCCACCCATCAAAAATGAGTCCCACCTATAGGCTTGAAAAATTATTTTCTCAAATTTCAGTCCCCGGTAGTCAAAAACACGTTTCCTGAAGTTTTTACTTATAGCAGGATTAATTCGCCATGCATGGAAAATGAGTCCCAATGGCCATTAATAGCATTTTCTAAGATATTCCAGAATCTTCCAGTGACATAATTCTCCCTCTAGGTGCACTCTGATTTCATCCATCTTTTTCTATTCCGCATACTTCATCCATTTAGTTCATTTTAGCAATATACAATGTGTTTTCAAACAAGTCTTATTTCTTAGATTTTTCATGTTTAATCATTCAATTGTTTAGCTTAGTTGCATTCATATCATTCCATTTAGCTCATACAACATCACACACAATCTAATTTGAATGAACTAGTAAGCATATTTGGATCTAATCTCTCTCCTTTTAGGTGCAAAACCCTATAAGAGTTAAGGAGTCCATTAGCTCCAAAAATCTACAGTTCAATTCTATTTGAACATTCTAGTCTTTTCTCTCATGCTCCTCGAAGTCCTTCCTCTCCTTTTCCATAGCCTTAGCCTCAACCTGCTCTTCCAAATTGAACCTTTGTTGCAATCTCTTTGCTTACCGCCTTCCTTTTAAGCTTTTTCATATTTTTCCTCTTCTCTTTGAAGTCGTCAACTTAACTAATTTGAGATTAATTTATTTATTATATACATTCATTTAACCTAAATAATGAATTTGTGTTCAAATACTTGTATCATTTTTTTGTATTTATAATGCAACTATAACAACATGATATACTGAATGCACATACACATATTTCTTATGTGCAACTTTCATAGCTTGTTTCTCTATGTGTTTTTTATTCTGTTAACCATTGAGTTTACCCCCACTCACTCCTGCTTAGCTGCTGTCTTGTTTATTGCATTATAAATATTAGATAAGTGAATGATGGAAATTCTTGTTGTGGTATAGTTAAAGCAAAATTCAAATTTGTTACGGTGGTACTCAGTTTTTTAGTTACAGGTGGAAAATGTCCAGTCGACTCCAAGTTTTAATGGTACTATGTGGCATATCTAAGCCAAAATTGTACTCTATGAATAATGAGAGTAGTCTTTTCCACAGTGGTTTTAGTGTAAGATGGGAGTGTTGAAATAACCCATTTGTGCTCCACGTCTTTCAATAAATGATAATGTGGATATCTATTGAGTCACCACAAATATCCATTTCCCCTCAACAATCACATTATTTTAATCTCTCATATATTTTCTCTAAACCTTCGATGAGATGGCATCAATTTACTAGCCATTTGTTTATGTGCTACACAGATAAAGTGAGGTGTTCGCAAAAATAGTGAATATCAGCCTTTTATGTAATCTTTCTAACCCAATTCAAGTTTAAAACCTAGTTGTTACGTGCCTTGTGTTGATGTGGTTGTACTATGTATAGTTTGTTATAGCATACCAAGAGTGTGTTGGATTATCTCCAACGTCAATTATTCAAGTTTAAAGTTGAGCAATTGTGCTTCCTTTGTTAATGTGATTGTCATAGTCATATCTGGTTTATTGGGTTGTGGTCTATGGTTGTACAATGCTAGGGATGCCTGTAAGTTTTAACAAATATTTCCCTCTACCGCTTAGTTGCAGTGGCCACAAAAAATGGAGATTCAAGTTCAACTTGATTTTATGTCAAGATGCAAAAATTTAGATCAAATTATCTTTTCTATTCTGAATAGTGTTACCTATTTTGCAGATAAAATCAGTGCCCTAAAATATATACTGAATCCCTAGTGTCAAATTATGTTAAATCATGATATATTATTGTAGGCATCCATTAAAATCTGCAAAACTAAACTTCATATAGGGGTTTATTTCACAAATCTAACAAAATACCTCTATGAAATTAAAGACTTCCAAATGCACATGACAAAATAAAAACTAAAGCATTAGGAAACAATAACAAGTCACCTATTCCATAGTGGATTGGTGTCACATAGTGACCCTTTCCCAACCCTTGATCAATAGCTAAAATGATGAAGTGCAATGGAGATGATCAAGATATTTCTCAAACCAAGAGAGTAACCTTGCATAAAGTTGTGGATCCATGAATGAGAATGAAGGCCTAATATTTTGTTGATGAAGATAAGATTGAATGTGGGACTAAAGATCCTAATGAGAAGATGACACTTGTCAAATGATGAGTGCTCAATGGTTGTGCAAGATTTACCCATGAGAATTTGAATTCAAAAGAGTTGCTCAAGAAAATGATAAATGTTTTAGGGACAAATCAAAAAAATAATATTATAAATGCCATGTTGATGGAAAATATTTTTTAATAAATCAATAAATTGATTTATTGTGCAAGTGGAGATCTAGATAATGCAGTTGGGATTAATTTAATCAAGATTAAAGATGATGATTATGCTGATTTAATATTAGGTGAGTTGACCTTTAGGATTTAAATATTTGATTTATTTAAATCAGAAAAGGATGAAATATGGATTTAATTAAATAAATGTTTGATCTATTATTAAAGTGATGATGTTTGATTTATTAAAAGGCTGATGAAATGTTTATTTGAAAAATATTTATTTAATGAATGGATGAAAGTTTATTCTATTTACTAAATAATGCAAATGTTAATTTTGCATGTCACAATTATATTATATTATTTTTAGTTATTAATACAATATATTATTTATATGTTATAGTTATATTTTATTAATAATTCTATTATATAAGTATATTATAGAAATAAATAAATAAATTATAATTATTTTATTCTATTTACAAAATAAAAAATTTCATATAATGTTTTATAAAATATATTATATTATATTGTATTATTTTTAGTTATTAATACAATAAATTATTTATATATTATAGTTATATTTTATTATTGATTCTATTATATAAGTATATTATAGAAATAAAAAATATTATAATTATTTTATTCTATTTACTAAATAAAAAACACATCTAATATTTTATTATAATATATATTATTAGAAATTTTTATCTTTGGTGCTTCGTTGCCACCTTTGATCAATGGTATCTCTTCCATCAAAGTGGGGCATCTCTTCTATCAAACTAAACAAGAATCTGAATTAAACAATCCATGAAAAACACATGAATTCAATTTTTTTTTCATCTATTGTTCTAATATGTTGCATACATACAATATGGCTAATAATTGTAGACACGCAAAATTGGCATAATGCATTCGATTAGGTCAATTCATCCATTCAACAAATAAATCAAGTTTATTTATCAATCTCCAAAATTCATCAGTTTAAATTAAATAAATCAACTTGATCCTAACATCACCCTCCTTGATTAAATAAATCAATCCTTTATTTAATTAAGTTTGAAATCACCTTCCATCCCTTTTTGATTTAAATAAATTAAAATATTCAAGTCAAAAGGGTCAAAGCATCTAATCATCATTAAGTTAAGCTAATCCTGATTAATCTAACCTAACCACCCATCACATCCTCTAGCTTTTTCCACTTGCACCAATAAATCAATTTATTGATTTATTAAAATCAGCATTTTCCATCAACATGGCATTTTTGAGGAATATTCCCTCAAGTTTGAATTTGAAAAACAAGTGGACATGTACATCCAACAAAGCAATTAAGAAGCTCTTTCATTTCCCCCACTCAACATTTATTTCACAAATTCAAATTTGAAATCTCCCTCTCTTTGGCACATTGACCAAAATGTGCTCAACCTCCAACCTATCACAAGTTGACAAGTGGCCTCTTTTCATTGGCTGGTTTTTGATCCCACATTGCTCTCTCATAAGCATTCTTTCAGCTTGAGAATCTTTAAATAAAGACCATCTCCATTGATCAATTCCTCCACAACTTGATCCACAAATCCTATGCAAAGTCACTCTCTTCATTTGAGAACTGATTTTGTCCACACCATCTTCATATCATATTCATATCAATTTCATTAGTGAGCTTATCAAAGGATTGGGAAAGGGCTATTTTCCGCAATAGCACCAATCCACTATGAGATAAAGTTGGATCATGTTTTTTATATGCTTTTTTTAGTTTCCATTGTTTCATTTTATTGCATGATTAACATGTTTCATTATTTCATAGGGATGTTCATAATTTTCTTTGTTTTAAATGCTAACCATGTTAATCTATGTTGGAAGTTTTAACCAATTTGCAGATTTCTACTTTGCTTGGATGGAGCAGGTGCTTGAGAAACCTATGCACTGAAAATTTTGGTGTGCTATCAATGCTATCTACCTTTCTATTTTTCAACGCTTATAGAGGGCTTACTGAAAGTTGTGCCAGTAAATGATTTGTCTCCTTAATAAATGTTAGTTGCTGCAAGCAATAATGAGATTAGTTTCTACCATTTTAAAATAGTCTCTTTTTCCTATGCCATGCCAACACATTAGTCATGATTCTAGGGGAAAATGCATTTAATTTTTTGGGAGTAGTTACCATCTGCGCACAGGGGAAGAGGCATTATTAATTTATTGACATTTTTTTCTTTTTCCCACCATATGTTATAGTACTTCCCTCACAAAATGTCAACAACATCCAAGCACAATAAAAAACTTCCAATCTTCCCTTTCACGTGATGTTTCTTCAAATTTTTTGAAGTGATGTGCTTTATTTGACTAATCTTTTATTATGGCTATTATACTATGCACTGACATCTAACATAGTGATAAAGTATTTAAAGTAGGTGAAGAGGCGTCATTAATTTACTCTCATGGATATGGATCCCATCCTCTCAGATTTTGCATTTAAAAAAAAAAAACTTGGATTGTTGTAATCTTTGTACACGACACAGGATTCGAGAGTATCTCGGAGGGTACAAACACTAGGTTACTTTGGTTGAAAATTTTAAAGGATTGTAGCAAAAAAGTAGTTGAAATATCGCACACATAGTTATTTGAAAGACTTTATCAAGTTGTCATTTAATCAAATAGCCACTTATAAGATTTGTCTAGTAATTTTTTTTCATAGACTTTGCATGACAGGGGTAATTCTTTTCATAATGCATTGTTGTAATTAATCCTTTGAAATAAATCTCATCTCTAATATTTAGCTTTGTAATATTTGCAGGAAGGGTTTGCATAAAGAATCAGTTGCAAAATATGAAGGTGTAGTAGGCGAAGGAATCCAAAAACATCAAGCTGATGGGAGTTGAAAAAGTGTACATTGAACTTGAAAAAGCATTTCTTAATGCTTATTATATTAATCTAATAGCATCCATTTGTTGCTTTTATTTTCTTTTATTGACCAACTAGATCAATTTGGGGTTTAAAATCAATCATTGTTTTGATTTTTTCAAAGTTGGGCTAAAATTGAACTCTAGAAACTCACTAGCTTTTGGATTTGGCTAAAATTGAACAAGAAAAATTCACACTTCATTTTTTGATGATTAAAACGAATTCATCATTGCTTTGAGGCTTAAAATGAACATGTATTTTTCATGTTTCGTAATCTCTTATTCAAAGTAATCTCATCTAAAAAAGTGTATGCACTTCTCTCACGCTTCACAGTGATCTTGAGAACCAAAAGTCTTTTTGATGACATTAAGTTGCATAAAATATTTCCTCCACACTTCGAATTTGGGTTTAAAATTGAACAAGATCTTGTGCAAGTGTGAGTGGGGGCATTATCACGTATATTCTCTCTCTTTGTTGCCATCAAAGATTGATCGGTTACAGATTTTGTCTTTACTTGCTTTTGTTTATCCTAGAGGGCCTACCTTGGGGAAAAAGTACTCACCCAAGGGAACGACTCAACCGATAACACTCTAAAGCCAAGAGTATTTCCAACCGGGATATAAATGTGGGTATTGGAGAAACACCAATATCATGCGGTTGATTCCAACGAGATGGATCCAAAATGGGACTCTCGCTGTATGGGTCAATCTCCACGAACGGAAAGTCTGAAATAGAACCCTTGTTTTGTAGTGACCAATTGATCCATTAATGAGTTTATCAAAGTGGTACATTGGAACTTAGATTCCAAGAAGTTACTTGCCATGTCCGAATCTTGGTTAAAGTATAGAGGTTAAGACTTCATTCTTAACATACCTTTATACTTTTTCCTTGGTTGCATGTAAAATCATCTCTTCTACGAAGGGCATGAGGAAAGCCCACTAAGAAAAAAGTACCAATTGAGCTAGGGTGTTATATTGCTTGTGAGTTGGTTTGAAAACACAGTGCTTTGATCGAAAACATTGGAAAACCAACATTCAATATGAGCATCAAATCTCAAACCCTTTAGGAGAAGCAAATATCGTTGAAAAAATTCACATGTTATTGCTTGCCCTTGGGATTCATATCCTTAGAGGCTTCTAAGCATTTGGATTTCATCTCAATTTTCTCCTACTAAGGTCAACAATAGGTAACTCTTACCACAAATTTCCTTGGTTTCTACATAATACACTTTGCAGGATAAGGGGAAAGTTGAGACATTAGATATCTAGATTCAAAATCTAATCAAGAGCGTGTTTGAGATAAAAAAGAATCCATTAAGCAAAGATTGAATCAATTGGACCCCACACATGTGCTTGGCATCTTTTGGTCATATGGTTTTCATGCAAACATTGGTCTTTTGACTTTGAATTACTCTTAGAGAAAGACATGTTCTTCATTATCTTGGTCTAGTAAACAAGTCCTTCCTAGATTTATTTAGGATCAAAATCAAAAACTTCATCCAAATTCCAAAAATCTATCAAAATCCATCTCAAAAACAACTTTAGAGCTTTGGAAACATCATTCTAGACTTGGGTAAATCATCAAAAATCAAAATCACCTTGTTTAGTTAGGTGTATGGGAATGCATCCTTTCTCATACATTTAATTGAATTAACAATCCTTTGAACAAGTTCTTCCTAAGATCACATCTTACATCTTAGGGTTTACAAGTTCATTACCCAAATCAAACAATCAAAATCAAATCCTAAGTCTAGCATTGATCCAAAGTTCCTAAACGTTCAACAGTCGTATCATTCACCCTTTTTCATCCTTCATCTCGTCATTAGTCCTAAGAACCTTAGAGGTCACTTTTGCAACAAGGTCAAAACACAAGGAGAACATGGAATACAAACTTGATCCATACATCATGAGTAATCCAAATCAATTGAACTTTCAAAGCCTTACAATGCTGATTGATTATTGAAACTCGCACTTATACAATCCATACATAGGATCATTACATTCTACAAATGTCAATGGCACAACAAGTGTGAGTATGCCCAAATCAAAAATTGGAACACATTTCCCGATGGTAGATCTAAGTCCAAACCTAAAAATCCACCAATTCAACAATCAATGCATGAGCCTTCAAAGGAACAACATCATCCCACCAAATCCATACATGCCAAATGAGAATGTACCAAGTACAAGTTTTCCAAACATGAATCCAGAAAACTTTGGGATGGATACATTTGCAAATCATACGAATATTCCCAACATCAACAATGTTCAATTTCAACCTATAATGCCAAATTTGAACATCATCCCAAGTCAGAAAAATGTCCAAAATTGATTTGTACATGATCCCATTCAAAAACCACAAGTATGCACCCCAAATCTTCTTGAACAAAAACCAAATCAACTATATCAAGGGAATCAATATCGAAATCAAGATCAAATTTGGCGAGATCAAATTGCTACACTTACCAAAATAGTTGAGTCATTACGCCAAGGGACATCTCCACCACCATTACCCATATCAACATCATTCCTTGGTTTAGGGCTTCCCCCTTTACCTAGCACCAATCAGTCCATCCAAATCAATCCACCTAACGCAAATCAATCCATCACATCAAATCCTTTTAATAGTACCATCGACATCGCACCAAAAAATGGTGTCTAATCAAATGACAATATCAATCCTGACAAATCATAATATGGTCTCCCAAGGATCTATCACCTTGGTCATTCTAACCATTCCTATCACCTCAATCACTCCAACCACCACTCTCACACCCATCATATCTCAACCCCTCACTACCATGATCACTCCAAGTGTATCTCAACCACTTGTCACTACATCCAACACGATTCCAAATACACCACCACTACCACCAAAACCAAGTGCAATAAGTCAATATTGTAACATCACACTAAAAGCACATCAAGCCTACCAACAAGTGCTTCAACAATATCAGATGGCTCCACAAGCCGCTCAAGCTACCCAAGTGGCCCAAGCCTCTCAAGCTACCCAACAAACACAAGCACAAACACGAAAAATGATAATTATTGGGGATACCGATGAACATTCAACCACTGGTGATAGCATTGAAAATCTCCCCACCACAATTGTTGAAAGCATTGATCAAGATCTATCCATCAAAGAGCACATTGGAGATGTTTCTATCTCATCTGAAGATCAAATCAACATAGGTCAAGAGTCACTTTTCAATCATGATCAAAATCCGCCAACGATACCCAACAATGATCCAATTCAAGAAATGTCAACATCACTTGACCCAATGGTTGAAGACATTTACAATCTCCCCACTGCAATTGTTGAAAACAATGTTCAAAAACTATCCATCAATGAGCACATTGAAGATGTTTCCACCTCATTCGATGACCAACTCACCATACATCAAGAGCCACTCTTTAGTGATCTATTTCAAGGAGTGTTAGGATTATTTGATCCTATCGACATAATGCACGATCCATCGACCAATGATCATATTAAAAATGTCTCTACATTGCCTTATGAGTTAGAGGACATATCTCAAGAATTTATTCCAAAGCATGATCAAAATCTTTCTCCAAGGTCTAGCAATGGTCCTTTCCAAGACATGTTGACATCCTTCAACCTCATGGGTACAAATACTGAAGGAACCCTGACCTCGACACTTGAGGATATTGAACCACTTACCATGTCTAATGACAACATCCAAGAACCCTTTGTAAGCAATCCATCCTTTGAAACTGACCCATGTCAAGAACTTGATCCTAAGCATGACGAAAGCAACTCTGAAATCATTCAAGATCAAAAATTTGTATCTCCAAGCTACTACAATAATCTAATGGACACTCTCCTATCTATGCAAGATGCACATATTCCTCCATCTACCCATGAGATGATTTTAATGGATGGACACATAGATGATCTTCATTTAGAATAAGATCCCTTTATTCCTAACACTGTTAGACAAAAAGAGTAGGTTATCGATTCATACGATCAAATAGATTTGTCAACATTGGG